>JAOYMZ010068793.1:0-12373 GCA_025802335.1 Pinguicula primuliflora
CTTTGGTCTTTGTTTTTAAAATTTTTCAATATTTATAAATTTAAAACAATTAAACTATAGTTATAAATAAAATAACATGATTAAAAATATATAAATATAAATATAGTTGTGTGGGGTGGGTCCGGGGCGGGTCCCTAATCCCTGCTCCGGACCCGCACCGGACCCGCTCACGGGTCGGGTCTGACCCGCCCCGCCGGAGCGGGACAAAATTGTCATCCCTACTGTCGAGGGCCAGATTGGCAAGGGCGGAGGCCAAAAATTTTTTTACCCTGTGCTAAGCTATTCAATATTGGGCTAACGTATAATTTTTATTGGGCTGGGAAAAATTGGGTCCGGGCTTTAGCTCCGCCGTTGCAGATTGGATCAACACAAGGCGGACATATAAAGGAGCGGGTCCAGGCTAAAGTCCGGACTCGATTTTAAGTCCCCCCCAATTTTGTTTTTAAACAAATAGCACAGCAACAAGCGGCAGGCCCCAGGCTAGTGTCTCAGGCCTGGGCGTGCCGAATTCTTAGCTTGAGCCCTTAGCTCAGTAAGTTTTTGTTTTCTGACTTCGATCCTTGATTAGACGATCCATTTCTCTTCTCCAGGTTCACATTCTCTTCTTCAAGGATCTGTTTACTTGAATTCTCAAATGGGAATTAACTTCATATTAACTTAGGATCTAAACCCATAATTTACACCAATTTCAGAACTGGCTGGAATGGGATTGAACTAAAAAAAATCTCATGTTTACTAAGAGTCCCAAAAGTTAGCCCAATTTGAAAAGTAATGTGAAGTTACCCATATGCCATTTTTGCGGTATATGTCGATTCGTCTCCTTCAAGTCTCTTCGGTCTCTTCGAATACACCAACCCTTCGTTGAGAAGAAATGAACAGCGGAAACGACGAAAAATCGACCTCTCCTCAAGTACCTTTGACCAAAATAGACGCACGACCTGAGTCTCTGGGGTCAAAACTGGCGGAGGATACTAGGAAATATGCTATTATCTTGATATCAAACAGTCTGTCGCATGTGGTCGACCAGCCGCAGGCATCTGCGCATCTAGCGGCGCCTGTCCTCGTGAAGGAAGAGGATGTTGCAGTATGTTTTTGCTAAAGATACCACCTTTTCTATGAGATATGCTATGTTTTTGCATGGTTATAGATTTTGCATTAAATGTGCAATTAGTTGTAATTTCATATGGTGAAAGGTTGATTGCTGTGTTTCAGTGATTTAGACATTGTATGTTGCTTAATGGATCTACCATGTTAGCCTACATACGGCCGTAACTATGAGATTTGTGGGTTAAGGCCATTTAGCAGTGATGTTTTTGGTTAAAGATCCCATCTTTAGTATGAGTTTTGCTATATTTATTTGCATGGTTGTAGATTTAGCATTAAATGTACAATTAATTAAAATGGTTGTTAAGCAATAAAATCTTACTTACCCAAAAAAATTGAAATGGTTGTAGATTTAGCATATAGTGTTAGGGTGATAGATTTGGTTATGTGATTTAGACACTGTACGTTACTTGATTGATCTACTATTTTAGTCTACATATGTGAGTAAATATGAGTACTTACTACATTGCATCTATCAGGCCGAATTTTTTGAATGGGAAAAGGTCATAGAAGAGCAGAAAAGGCTCTTGGCGCAGGAGGCTGGCTATGAGGAGAAGTGTAGGAAGGAGGCAGGAGGAGATCAAGAGGAAGAGGGAGAAAGATGAGAAGATTAAAGAGAAAGCGAAAAAGGCTAAGATGAAAGTGAAAAGAGAAAGGATCAAACGAGCAATTGAGTCAGGATATCCTGAAGAATGGTTATCTAACTTGGATAATTCCAGGGAACCATCTCCAGACCAATCCATCATGGACATCTCTTACCATTCCTCCCATGAACATCCAGAAAGTGAGGATTCCATGAAGATCACCTCCACCATAATGGGGCATTCCTCCAATCCCTCAGATCCAGACGGGAATGATGAGGAGGAGGATGAAGAAGAGGAGGAGGATTCGGATTCTGACGAGGAGGAAGTGGAAAATGAAGATGATGATGAAGATGGTGATGACTTCTGAAGTATGACATACCTTGCTTCAGATTTGATCCAATAGTGTCATTCTTTTTTTGATGGTGGTGATGTTGCCCTTTTGTTTAAGATGCGAACAGAAGGATGGTGTCATCACCACCATCATTCTTTTTTCGATGGTGGTGATGTTGCCCTTTTTCATATTTAAGATTCTTTTTTTGATCCAATAGTGTCATATCTTGTCATCTTTTTGCAATATTGGTTTTGTGATGACTATGGTCATATTCCGATGACTGTTTTTGGAATCTGTTTTATATGTTTATCTGTTAACATAACTCGTTATCGTTCTAAAACATCTTAGCAACTCATAAACAAGAACACACGTTTATTCCAAATACAACAGCTCATAAAGTTGGTCCAAACATTAAGAACAAATAAAGGCACATATCATATAGAAACTACAAGGTTGAATTATCATATAAAACAGATTCAATCCACTGCTTCTTTGGTTCCATCGACATGACCTTCCACCTTGCGGGATTAGTGCTAACCTCATCTACAATCTTCATCTTGTTGTTTACCTACATACTGTCTAGTCCCATAGAAGTCAAATCTTGTCTAACTTGATCAGCCACAATCTCTGTTCTAAAAGCCGGGTCCGAGCAGCACCTGAGAATTGCTTTGGCGCTAGGCGGGAGGTGGTCGCCACGATTAGGGACTGGGCGTTGGTGCTGGGCGGCCCAGCTCCCCCGAGCGGCCGCCCAACCCCCCTGGAAGACTGCTCAACCCGCCTAGGTGGCCACCCAAATTGCCTATGCGGCCGCCTTAGCCGCCTCGATGGTCATGCGGGCCACTCAGACGGTTCTACACTTAATCATGAAAAAATTAAAAAACAAATTAATTTATTGATTTAGTTAAAAAAAATATTCATGTGCCTAAGCCCATGTGTAAACCTATTAATGAACCACTAATTAAACATAAGATTACAAATATAGACGTCTAGTATATACAACAAAACAAGAAAAAATTAGACAGTAAAAAGGAGATACAAGAAAGTATTTTGGTGAAGAAATACAATGATATTTTATCGATTGTTGATACTAAGGATCGAGAAGAAGATGAAAAAGAATTAAAGTCACAACTTCCATTGGGTTATAAAGAGTTTGAAGGAAATGAGCCTATGAGAAGCATAAGAAATATAGGAGAATTAAACGATGAAAATTTTGAGTCGGATGATGAAGAATGAGGAATGGATGAAGAAGAGTTTGAGTTAGACAAGAATCATGATAGAGATGAATATGATAAAGATGAAGACTAATTTTTGAGCAATTATTTTATTTTGTTGAACGCACTCAAAATTAGTATTTTTTTATTATCATGCACTTTAACATTCATGTTATTTTCAAGAAACATCATTAATTAATTAATATTATTATTAATTAAATATTTTTATGTTTTTAAATTAAAAATATGAATAGGCTGGGCACTGCCTAGGCAGCCTGGGCGGTCCTCTCCTGCCCGACACCAGCCCAACGTGTTTTAGAACTATGAGCACAATGCCCTTCCTCGCGCCCCTCATCCACACCTTAATTTTGAACTGGACTTCACGGATGGTAACACGACTTCCAAGCACCTCTTGTGCGATGAGGGAGACACACTTCTCGTTAAATCCCTTTTGAAAATAGTTCTCTGATATGAATCCTTCCTTAATACAAAATTCCATTGCCTATATGAGTGTTTTTCTTCCATTTGTTTGAAACAAATTCGTGTGTTCTGTAGTGGTGCAATATGTTTTCGGGGTGATCTGCAAGCTCCTTGATCGCTGTTGTTACTGCCAGTACTTCGAGGTAGGTTGTATGATAGTTTTTTTCTTGGCATGCACATTTCCACTAGTTGGTCCCATAGCCCTGATTACAACAAACTTGTCAATATCAAACATAAAACACAATCATTGATATTTTACTATAGAAAATTTGTTCAACGCAAATACTCGCAAATGACCACACTCAGTACATCACAAGTTTATAAATAAATGTTCACAGTAAAGAACAAAGACAATGCAAACTACTGAGTATTTATAGACTCATTTCAAATTGCAACTGCTAGAGTATCCCTCATCTGAGTCCATGCAGTGCTTGTGTGATAAGCTCAATTTATATCATGTTTTGAGCTTATTTATATGAGTACTTTTCACTCTATTATGGCCCAATAACTTGTTTTACACTTTAATTTGTGCTCAAATGTGTTGTATAGGTGCATATGGACTTTTGGACGTGTGATATTCAATCTTGTGCACTTCTACATTCAAAATGTTGTCACATGGACAAAATAGACAAGATTTGGCCAGTTCGGGAAACTGCCACCAATCCTTCCAAAAGGTATTTTGCCACTTCGGACAAGAGGAGGGAAATGACTGCCCAGTCCTTCCAACGGCCATATCTCTCACACCACTGCAGGGATCGAACTGTAATTTTATAGGGGCACGTTTCAAGGCTTCCTCTACAACTTTACTCACAAATGATATGCCAAAGATCCAGTGAAGACCGAGTTTGGAGAGATTTTTCCTTATCGGGTAAAATGCAGGTGCAATGACCAAGATTTCCCTTGCAGACCTTGTAGCTCTCAAACCACTTTGAGGATTAGGCTGTAATTTCACAGCATTGTAGTCCAAGGAGTCATGAACAACTCTTCTATACACATGGTACGCAAAGGAGGAATCCAAGATAGAGTTTGAGGCAAATTTACCAAACTGGGTCCATTTAAACTGCAATGACCGAGATGCCCCTAAATTTACTTGCATGTCACAAATGACGTGATGGGCAGCCTTGCCATTGCACAAGGACGTTACCCTGTAAGGTTTTGACACTCTCATTCATGCCATTCAACTTTGGACAGCCGCAAACTTGTAGAAAAATCAGAGTGAAGAGGAGACACCCGATAGGAGGAGGAAGCATGGATTGGCTGGATTTCTCGGCTGGTATGATGTTTTCTTGCTCCCTTTTAATTTGTATTGCAGCTCATGCTTTAAACATGAGGTAATTTGTCGAACGTGAGGCTCAGTTGAGCAGATTTGCAATGTTTTAAACTCGGTGTTTATGGATCAAATGTCATAGCTTGCATTTATATGATGTGTGTCAACTGTGTTATTCAATATTCAGTTGTCTTAGCTGATTTTCTAGATCTTAACTTAGCCCTCTCCCTTTGGACCAAAAGGTTATGGGGAGAGGAGACACTAGGGGAGCACACATTGCCGCCCTTGGGGCTGTTACCTCTAGCTTGCGGTATCATATCCAAGGGATAAACCAAATTGTAATTTTGGTTGGTTTAAAGACCCCAACCTTATTCTCTAGCATGTTAGTTAGTGAGGCCGAAAGTCAAAGTTCTCCTCATGCTAGAAGACAAGCTCCTAGCTTGACCATAGTGCGGGATTATACATGGGTCTTGTGGTCATTAGGTGCAAGTGAAGCATTTGGTACATAGTTTAGAGTTTTTGCATTGTGATGAAGCAAAAGACCGAAGCCTTGAGTTATTTTCTCCATTTGTGAACTTTCTCTATAACCCGTTGCTTGTTTGAACTTGGTGTAGTGACAACATTGAGTATGAAATCCTTAGTTCTTAGAATTGTTAAGTTACCGTTTAGTAGTTTAGTTTAACACACTCCTTGAATGTTTTAGTTGGTCTGTGATGAATTGAGAGCCATGGCATGTAGTGGACCTAATCCTTTGGAAGAATGACCCTTGCTTTCTAAGCTTAGTATTACTTGAGACAGTGTGCACTTACTTTCCTACCAAGTTTTTGGCCCCGTTGTCGGGGAGTAGTGCCTCATTACATGTTCATAGTTTTTAGTTTTATCATATTGTTAACTATTTTTCTTTATCTTGTTTTGTTTTAGTTTATTTCACGATTTTACTTGATTCTTGGCAGGAGGTGTCTGAGGTAGTCATGGAGTAAAAGAGCATCATTCCACATGATGATGACATACTTATGGAAACCTTGACACAAAATTTTTCAATAGGCCAAGCATCATGCATCAAGTCATTGTGGATTCCCATCCATTCGGACATTCCCATGTCAAAACTTCGGTTGCAGCGACTTTTGGATTCAAAGTATGAGATTTGTGGAGATAATCATGACATGAGCCATTGCCAAGATCAAGAGAATGTTCTTATGGATCATTTGGTGTATCTTGATCACCAAAGAACTCTATACAAGCAAGGCAATGTTAAAGGTAACCGAGGTGATTACTTTGAGTTAGCAACCTTCAACACTTTGGTGAATGATCTCCATGGGCTATCTTTGAGCAAGCAATGAACCCTCCACAATCTCAGCTATATTAGAAGCATTCTAAAATTCATAGAATCAACACAAAGGAGTTAATTCCAAGAGAACCCTGCCAAGCCAACATGTTGGAAAGTAGCAGGAGTGGGATGAAGAGGGTAGGAGACTTCTTGAGTTGTGGAAGCCATTTGCTAATCCTCAAGAAGTGAAACCTCAAGCCAAAGAAAAGGAGGAAGTGAAGCCAGGGCAGAAGATGGGTGAGCTGTAGCTCCGAGTTGAGGAAGAAGAAGTTGGTTTCAAAGTTTATCCTACAATGAGGTTACCTTTGTATGATGGCCATGAGTCAGAATAGTTAAATGATATGAAGACTCATCCAGTGAAGCTATCTTTTGAGCCGGGGTGCTTGTCTGAGTCATTGAAGGACCACTTGACCATTGAAAAGCAAGAGGTGCTACATGAGCCCCTAGCGAACCAGAATGTCATCTGTGTGAAAGAAGAGAAGCTTTGGGGCCCCACAGCCATTGAGTCAATGGGAGAGAAGCTCCCACATAAGCAAAATCCTCTCATTGACCCAACCAATAGCGAATGGAAGCCACTAGTCAAAGAGAAAAAGACTTGGGATCCAGAAGTCATTGAATTCTTGGCAGAGCAGCCCCCTCTTTGGAAAAGATCACTAGTGGAAGCCCCTAATAAAAAACTAAAGCCACCATTGAAGGAGAAAGGAGTAGAGAAGGTGGTTGAGGAGTCATTCTCCGAAGAGTTGGGATGTATGCAGGATGCCTAGGTGGCCTGCTTGACAAGTGAGAAGCCATAAGTTCTTGAAGAGTTGGAAGTGCTTCAGTATGCTCAGTATATGGAGGACAGGAAGCCATGGAAGCCAAGAGGGCTAGAGTTTTTGGGTGAGCATCCCCTTCCTGTGCATAACTCACTTAAACCAGCTCCCAATTTGAAACTGAAGCCACTATCCATAAAGTTTGGACATTCTCTGATATGAAGAAGACTAGGAAAGCCAAGTGCTTTCTAAAGGTGGGATGAAGGGACTAAAGCCAATGTGAAGAAGTTTATCTAGGGACTATACACCGAGAGCGTCTTAGGAGGAAACCCAAGTTAGTTTCTTTTCATTTGTGTTATTTCTTTTTATGTTTTCTAACTCTTTTGTGCAAGATAAAGCAAGAACCCATTTTGAGCTAAGTGTTGGGTGGAAACACCCCCTGATTAGTCACTCCAACTCCAAGGAAGGAGTTCAGGCCATCTAGAGTCACCGGATTTCAAGAGTCCAGCAGCTATCAGGTTGTATTGCTTCATGCCCTCTGTCCATAAACTCTATGATTTTTGTATTTACTTGAGAACAAGTGAAATATAAGTTTGGGGTAGAGGTTTAGCTATTTGATTCATGCTGAAATATTGTTGAGTTGATGGCCTTGGTCTAGTTGATTCATTTTGATACATATGAGTTAAATTTTTCGCTTGAACACCTTCACTTATGCTCATTACTTGGAGTTGCAATTCGGGAAACTGCCACCAACCCTTCCAAAAGGTATTTAGCCACTTCGGCCAAGAGGAGGGAAATGTCTGCCCAGTACTTCCAACAGCCATATCTCTCAAACTACCGCAGGGATCGAGCTGTAATTTCACAGGGACATGCTTCATGAAGTCCTATACAACTTTCCTTACACATTATATGCAAATGATGAGGCGAAGATCGAGTTTGGAGGGATTTTGTATTATCAGGTAAAATGCAAGTGCAATGACCAAGGTTTCCCTTGCAACCCTTGTATCTCTCAAACAACTTGGAGGATTATGCTGTAATTTCACAGGATTGTAGCCCTAAGAGTCCTTAACAACACTTATATACATATGAGATGCAAAGGAGCCGGCCAAGATAGTGTTTTAGGCAAATTTACCAAATTGGGTCCAGTGAAACTGTAATGACAGAGATGCCCCTAAATTCACTTGCAGCTCACGAACGACTTGAAGGGAAGCCTGGCCATTGCACAGGGATGTTTATCTAGAAGGTTTTGACACTCTCATTCAATCCATTCAGCTTTGAACAACTACGGACTTGGAGAAAAATCAAAGAGAAGAGGAGACACCCGATAAGAGGAGAAAGGGTGGATTGGCTGGATTTCTCGGCTCCTATGGTGTTTTCTTGCTCCATTTTCATTTGTATTGCAGCTCATGCCTTAAGCATGAGCTAATTTGTTGAACTTGAGGCTCGGTTGAGCGTATTTACTATGTTCTAAACTCGGTATTTATGGATTAAATGTCCTAACTTGTATTTATATGATGTATGTCTACTATTTTATTCAAGATTTAGTTGTCTTAGCCGATTTTCTAGATCTTACCTTGGCCCTCTCCTTTGTAAAGGAAAGGATATGGGGAGAGGAGACACTAGGGGCACACACACTGCCGCCGTTGGGATTGTTACCCCTAGCTTGCGTGTCATATCCAAGTGATAGACCATATTGTAATTTTGGTTGGTTTAAAGACCCCAACCTTGTTCTCTAGCATGTTAGGTAGTGAGTCCAAAAGGCAAAATTCTCCTCATGCTAGAAGACAAGCTCGTAGCTTGACCGTAGTGCGAGTTTATACATGGATCTTGTGGTCATTAGGTGCAAGTGAAGCATTTGGGACATAGTTTATAGTTTGAGCATTGTGATGAAGCAAAAGACCGAAGCCTTGAGTTATTTTCTCCACTTTTGAACTTTTTGTATGATCCGTTGCTTGTTTGAACATGATGTAGTGACAACATTGAGTTTGAAATCCTTATTTCTTAGAATTGTTAAGTTACTGTTTAGTAGCTTAGTTAAACACACTCCTTGAATGTTTCAGTTGGTTTGTGATAAATTGAGAGCCATGTAGTGAACTTACTCCTTTGGAAGAATTACCCTTTCTTGCTAAGCTTGGTACTACTTGAGACAGTGTGTATTTGCATTCCTATCATTATTCCCATTGGGGTTACATACTCTTCTGCTTCCATATTGTCAGCATCGGGATTTCCACTTTCTGTCATGTCGTCTGAAAGCAAGGGATCCATATATTGTTGTACCATGATGTAGTGGTGCAACAATGTGCATACTATCACTATCTTATTTTGAGACTCTAAATGATAGAAGGTAGGATTGCGCAAGAATACAAACCTTTTCTTCAGTATCCTGAATGCTCTCTCAACAACATTCCGAGCATAATAGTGTCTCATATTGCACAACTCCTTGGGATTTTTTGAATGCCTGTTATCGGGCCCACATTCCTTTAAATGATATCTAATGGACCTATAAGGAGCTAAGAATCCCTCACCATTGGTATAGCCACCATTGCATAGGTAATAATGACCTACATTAGGGATTTATTAGCTACTAGTAAGCATTATATGAACTACATATCACAGTCAGAACAACTGTTACCTTATGGCACCCTGAGGCCAGGAACCCTAGTCAGGACCTCATACAATATCCTACTGTTTACGTCAAATCTATCCCAACCGCTTGCTACGTACACACGCTTTATAGTTTTATCAACCACATCAAGACATTAAATGTTGTGTGACCCTTTCTCATTTTGTACTTCGCAAAGTCATCTATAGCTGCATGGCAGGGGATGTGCGTACATTCCAAAGCACCCAAACAGTCCTTTGGTAATTAGAGCAACATTAGCCCTAACACTAACAAACAACATTAAGTTTGGGGGATGAATTGATGAGGATGATGATACCTTGAATTATTTGAACCTTCCATCCGAACATCCTTCGCTCACAGGTTTGGGTAGTCGAAGAACAGTTTATAACACCCTATGATATCCTAGTAAACGCAAAAAGATTGTACTCTGAGTAGTAGCAATGGCGTACTTACTATCCTTTAATCCTCTCTCATATACCAACAGATATACAAGTTTGTTGAATGTTCCCTTGTGCATTATTAAATTGCTAAAACATTGTAAGGCAGGCCCGCTAGTCATTCTAACCACAAACTCAGACTGTCGTTGCTTCTTTGCATTAAGACTATATATTTGAGGTGTTGCACTCTTTAGTCTTCTCAACTTAGCTGCTTCGTCACGCTCGTACTCGTTCACCAATACTCCATAAAGCAAACAATTTACTACCATTGTTCCCAATTACATCCATCTAGACGTACACACAAGTGTATAAAGTTCAGTACATGCACAATTAAATGTAGCGAACACATAATCATCTAAATCCACATGAATCCCGAAAATTAACACACGTAATCAATTCAATTTGAATGTGTTACCTCGTATGTAGTCGTGGATCTTTGATTTGGCATCGCGATTTCTTGATTGAGTGAAAATTTCCCTACAGTTCGTGAGTTCTGATGGTTTCGCCCAAATATTTGGTTGGTATGGAGATTAAAATTTCGATGACAATTTGATATAATTTGTGTGAATCTTAAAGGTGAAACGTGAAGGTCCAAAATGGGATTGGTTGAATACCACTTTTTTTGTGGGATTGATTTTTGTGTATGGATCCCTAATTAATCTTAAAAACGCGCACAACCCGCTAAACACCGATTTTTGCACCTCATTTCGTGCTTAATTGTATTAATGCAAGATCAAAGCTCAAGATCAGCAACCTATGTAAATCAGAGGCTAAAAGATGGAATTCCTGCAAATTTCAAACAAAATTTGTGCATACCAGATGCAGCAGCAATGTTGGCGAGGGTGCATTCAATGATGGCGAGGGTGCATTCAATGATGGCGAGGGTGTTACTCACCCTAGCAAGTGTGCAACCAAATTCTGGAGCCAAACTGTGCATTCAGCAAACTTCCAATTCTGCAATGTGGAACAAATGCAACCAGGCTGATCTTGGCCATTTCTGGAGGTTCTGAACATCAAGGATCAACTACAGATTAATAGAGATAAGCCACAAGAAGCTGAGATCCAAGACAGTGTCCAAGAAAGCAGTTGAAAGGCAACATCTTGGAAGAAATAAGAAGCTGATGCTTGGAGCTGAACCGGACCAAGGAAGCTCTGAGGCGTACATTTTGAGAGTCCAAATGATGTAGCAACGTGTGATATAACCTGGAATGGTCGAGGTGCACCTGATCAAGCCACACAATCAAAGAGGGGACCATTTGCTAAAAGGAGAAGGATACAAAAGTTGGTAAAAAACAACCTTACCATTTTTGCAAAGATTGAGGAATGACTGCAGTGACCTTGTTCGGTGCATATCTCTCACTTGGCTGGGAGGATAATTCTGAAATTTTACCACGAGATAGGTCAAAAAGTGTGCTTTAAATGTCATGAAGGACTCACAGCTAGAATCAGCCGCCACAAGGAGATATAACGGAAGATGCAGATTCTGTCAGCTGAAATGCAGACATTTACACATCTATCCACATATTGGTGCACAACTCCTAGACGGCTGCAGGGATAAATCTGATATTTTTCCACAACATACCTCGGCCATCCCTATTCAAGTTACATTCAGGGTGCATTGCCATTTGATCCCTCGAAAAGAATATTCTAGATGCAATATCAGCAATCAGTGTACCTGTGACTGAGAAAGACACTGATACCCTTCAACATTTCTGTTGCTCAGCACATATCCGAGGGACTTGGGTGTAAACTCACATGTTTCAGGGATTATACATTGGAATAGCTTCACTTTGAAGCAAAGAGTCGAATTTTATCTCAAGGGATGTGATACCAAAAAATCCATCTTCATCGGAGAGAACCAGAGGAGGTAGGGGAAGCAGACTGCATCAGCAACTTTTGTGGCTGTTATGGGCTGCTTTTCTAATTGTTTATCGATTTTATTAGCTCATGCTTATAGCATGAGCTAATTTTATTTAGATTCAAGGCTCAGTTGAGCCTAAACTCAATGTTTTAATTCAGATCTTTGGCTCTTAATATCAGCTATCTCATTCAGTTAATGTCTTTGCTTTGATAGATTAAGTTCTTGTATTCTTATCAAATATTCTGAACTACATGCGTGGTTTGTGCATTAGCAGCGGAAGCACTTGCACAAATAGGACACCAAACACTCACATACCTTCGCCCTTGGGGGCACCACCCCTAGCTTTAGGTGTCATATTCCAAACGGACAGTTCAATGGATCTTACCTTCCCTTCCA
>JAOYMZ010068804.1:0-12372 GCA_025802335.1 Pinguicula primuliflora
GATTCCCCATAACCATTGAATAATACTTGTATGAATAAAAGCGAAGACAAATTTTGCAATGTAAATGAAACATACAACACCGTTTTATGTGACACACAATTTCGTAACCAAATATTGTCCGTGACTGAAGCCACTGGTGTGCGATTACAATAGTGTAAAGATGGAGATTCATAATTTTCGCAAGTTATCATAGAACGATGGTGTTAGTTAGTATCCAAGTGCCACATGCAAAAATTCCATAATCCTTTGTGGAGGCCGCGTGAAGTTTTGTGCATAATAATCGTCCAGTAGAACATGACCTGAACCACGAAAATGCAAAAGTAAGGTCGTAGGCATAATAGATGTCATATGAGTAATCACTTAGACCGTTGAATCAATTGGTAAATAACTTAAGAAGTTAAGAAGCACGAAATCCACCAAGGCAAAGTAAGCATCTTTGAGCAGGCGTGGTCCATATTCATAACAAAATGTGGATCACATCAGATTTCACGCAATAGGTAAAAAAAGCAGAAACAAATATCAAAAACAACAATGGCAGTGTCGATAGTGAATCAAAAATTTAGTAATAGGAAATGAGTCCTCGGACAACCAAAAGTAAGCAACCATGTGTGTCGAATGTTCAGCTTGACGAAGCATAAAATGGGACTTAGCGGGTGTTTGTAGGAGCTTTTCTGCAGGAGCTTTTAACTTTTCCACAGCAAAAGCAGTTTTTTGAGTGTTTGATTACTAAGCTTTTACTTCTGCTTGTCTACAAAAAACTTTAAAAAAGCTCAAAATCAAAAGTTAGGTTGGGGTGACTTTTGAATGACTTTTTGCGATGACAATTTTGAAATTAACTCGAACTTTAAATATGACATAATTACCCATGTCCACAAACACAACCCAAAAATATGATATAATTACCCAAAAATTGCTTTCAACAAAATAATTGCAAACACTACAATTTTAACTTTTTCAATGTTAAAGTTTTTTTTGCAAACACATACAAACTTCTCTACAAAGCTCCTTTTTTTAACTTTCTCCATTCAAAAGTCCTTTTGCAAAAGCATAAGGTCTTGCAAACACACCCTTAGAAGGCGATTTGGGAAAGCAGCTTTAGAACCTGATCCTCATGGGCATGGGCATTCACCCATTCACCCTTTGGCAGCTTTAGAACCTGAACACCTGCCAACATGTGTTAACATGATCAGTATTTAAGTATGTACTATGGAAGATGGGTTATTGTGTTTTTTTAACTATAAATAGGTGTACATGCTAATCATAAAAAATCAGTGTTACACAAAGAAAAATTCCAAGATCTACTGCATTTCTATTCATAGAACGGACCTCTATTTACTGTGGAATCAAAGGATCACTGAGGTGTTGTTTTCCCGATTGTGTTAACCCCTTTGTTCCCTGACGAAATAATCTGTTCAAAAAAATAAAAATATAAGAATTGTATTTTTTTCAACATATAGCTAAAATCAGGTGTGCAGAGGGTAAGGTAGTTATAAACGAATGATGTGTCATTAAAAGCAAGAAGTATTCACTTGTTGGGAGAGTAGTTTAGAATCTGAAAGAGGAATAGGGGTGCAAGGGATTAACGTTAGAAGAAGGAATAACTTAAAATGTGGATTACCGTGCAAGATGTGATTTCTGAGAAAGTATGCAACTCAAATATGGGGTATCAGCTAATCAGGTCATCCTACCTGTAGTACATTGAAGAAGTTTACCTCTGGTTCATATCCAGTGGCTCCAAAACAATCAGCCACAGAATTGTCAATTTCGTAGTAATCAATTTTATAATATGTGAATATGAGCCACAACAATACAGAAAGGGCATACATGCCACGTCCACAAATACATAATTCTGAAAACAGTGTACTTCCACAGTGATACTTCAAAGGTGCAGGTAAACTTTAGCTAACAATGATGCCATTATTGATACTTTCAGCATAGGAAGATAAACCATCAACGACCAATGATGCCACTATTGATACCTTCAGAAGAATAAACTTAAGTTACCTCAGGGTTTGAGCTATCATGACAAAATAGAGAGACTACCAAGTCAACTTGTTGCCAAGCAAAGTTAAGTAGCTTTATTTGCGACATATGAATTGTTACAATAATAGTCTAATATCTTGATAATTCTTGCTAATACCTTATAGCAGAAGGAGGGCAACAAACATATAACAAAGAAAGTAGTAAGAAAATTAATCGACAGTGCTGGGGTGGAAGGGGGAACAAAAGAATTAATGACGGATAAAGTAACATAGGAAAAATGCAATGTCAGTTCATAATGCTAATTTGGTTGGTAAGCAAAATATTTAAGCCTACCTCCATCCCCACATTCGGAATACACCACCTCAGGTTTTCTAACAAATTCAAGGAGATCATTAAGCTGTAGTCAGGCTCTTATGAAAAAGAGCAGAGAATAGTATGCAGCTCCACTTAATAGGGAATCAAAATGTATTTAGCATTACCAACCACTGTGACTACCTCTTTCCTCTTCGTCTCAACAATTGTCCAGCTGGTATTGAGGTAATCCAAAGTGGGCTGGCAAAAAAATCTTCAAAGCCGATTAGATGTAAAAACAATAACGATATAGAACACAAATCAACTGTGGATATGAAAATACCTGTTATAAACAGCATTTTTCTGCAATCTGGAAAGGGGTATCAATTGATCAAAAAAATTTCTTTCCAATTCCACCTGAATCGCACAAAAGAGGAGGGGCACACAAAATGTTCCAACCTGCAACCAATATTAGGGGAAAAGTATCAGGTCAACGAACAAAGAATATCGGGGTAGCGATACCAGCAACGTAGACAAAGATTCAGATAGTTTACTGAAGCAGGGCTTCTAGGTTAACAAAATGTGTTGACACAGAGTTTGAAAAAGGGGGGCACAAAAAATGTTCCAACCTGCAACCAATATTTGGGTGAAAGTATTAAGTCAGTGAACAAAGAATTTCAGGGTAGCAGTACCAGTAGAGTTGACAAAGATTCAGATAGCTTACTTATAGCAGGACTTCTGGGTAAACAATATTTTGGATGAATCTGTCGTTGTCCGTAGGAAGGAGGAGGCCGAGCCTATTAGCTGACGTGCATCTTGACAATGCGACATAGGCTTGGCCATGGCTGAATACAGGATTACGGAGATCGACCCCCACGTACTTGATGGATTGTCCTTGTACTTTGTTTATAGTAATTGCATATGCCAGGCGAACAGGGAACTGACGTCATGTCAGTTGAAATGGTAGCTCAGCGTTTGAAGGTGTCAAGGATATGTGAGGTACGAATTCCAGTTGGCCAGTCCCGTCTCCAGTCAATATCATAGCCTCAATAACGCGTGTACTGCACCTTGTAACCATCAATCTAGTTCCATTGTAGAGGTCGTGTTTTGGGGCAATATTCCTTAATAACATTATTGGGCAACCCACCTTAAGGGTCAGCCGAAAAGGAGGCAGTCCAGATGGATTCAATGAGTTGAGGAATTCGTTAGGATAACAGTTCCTGATTGCTGGGTTAGCTCCATCAGTGTCAGACATGTTGTCTGCTGCTAGGTAGGTGTACTCATGTCCAGAAAAGGACCCTAGTGTAGCGGCATTGATGGCTGTAACCTCATCGTTGCGCAGTGCAAGTATGCTGCGCTCAGTTAAGTATGAAGTAATGGATGTTGAGGCAATATATATGTTGGGATAGACAAAGGAAAGAAGTTGGGAGAGCTCTATAAATGTTGCAGTATTGGAAGGGAGCTGTATCAGCTCGGCCGGGTTACTGCCCACCTGTTAGGAACATGAATATAGTTGGTGTTAGTAGAACAAATAGAAAATTCTAGTAAATAAAGAGGGCAGCGCATACCGTATCGAAAAATGAAGCGTATTCAATGTTCGCAGGGTTGGCCGGATCCAAACGCATATTTCTTGTTAGAGTTAGAACCTGAATAACATCCCAAATGCGCGAGCTCCTCAAACACGCACCAACAATCTGTTGATTTGTTCCTTTAGGTATGACTGGTAGTGTTTGGCGGAAATCCCCACCGAACACGACAGTGATCCCTCCAAAAAGAGCAAGGTTATCGAGCATGTCACGCAGTATTCGGTCGACAGCTTCAATACAATAGCGATGTTGCATTGGAACTTCATCTCAGATAATGAGCTGTGCCTATCGCATAAGATCTCCCTATGGGGATTGTTTGCTGAAATCACACACTGAAGTATCAAGAACATCAAAAGGAATCGAGAATATTGAATGCGCTGTTCGGTCACCCCTAAGGAGGAGGGCTACAATGCCGGAGGAGACAGCTGGGATAACAGTGTGGCCAAGACTTCTACATTTCTGGGCTGTAGTATTATAAACATACGTCTCGCCAGTGCCTACACCCCCATTCAAGAAGAATGTCGAACCTCCGTCATGCAGAACAGAATTCATGATAACATCATATGCGATCCTTTGCTAGGGGTTCAGCTGTTGGACAGTAGCATCCACCGGTTCACTGAGTGACTGTATGTGTAGTATTTGGTGTTCGAGGAGGAATCTGTTCACTGCTGGCAGTTGCCAAGTGATAGATGGGATGGGCATTGGGGGTAATCGATCAAGCTCTTTCCACTTTAAAAAAGAAGCATTTCATTTATAAGGAACAGACCATAATCCTGTACCTGTACTTGGGAGGGTTCATCAATTCCAAACGATGTCAAGAGAGCATGTCGTAGATCATCGCACATATCAGATGAGAATTCCCTCCATAATAGGGCTGGCCGCACGGGTGAGCACTGTGTGAGTATAGTACAGAAAAGCTTCCGAAGCTGATAACCGGTCTTAAAGATGGGCGTCTCTCGTAGACATTACGTCCATTCAAAATCATTTTCAAGGAGGTCTCATTCCACACACGCCATCTTAAAGGAGTCACATAAGCGACCATTGACTGTCCGGAGGTCTTCAAAAGATTTTGTCCCTCTTACTACAGTGAGTAGTAGGCGTAAGTAGAAGCGCTCGCCTGAATTAGGAGCGGCAAAGTACATCCATCCTATGGTGAAGCCATGCTGCCTAGGTGTCCATTTCTTTGTGTCCCAAACGAAGTGTCCAGGGAATTCCTGATAAGTATACAGTTCAGAGTCTTCATTTTCAGAGTACCAAGCAAAGAACTTTGTCAGCGTGGAGACCTCATTTCTGGCCCGTTCAACGATGGTCTGTGGAGATTCTGTGGGGTCATATATAATTTCGTGCATTCCAGGATGATGCAAGTCATACAGAAGGAACTTCCTCATGCATGTCATACCTTAATAGCCTCCAAGCAGCCTCGTGTGGACCAATATATCTGAAGTTCAGGTATTGTTGGATCTCATTGTCGGAGCCAAGAACTATAGTGGCACGATCATGACCTTTGTATATGTACTTATGTATATATTTGACGCAGTGAATGCTGGCACAAACCTCCACATTAATATGATAATTGTATTTCCGAGATAGGTAAGGATTGTAAGGAATGATATTGCGGTTGTCAAGAATATGCCTGCCTACTTTGTAAGCGATACCTGCACGGTGATTAGTAGGGGTTAGTTTGTGGGGCTGATTTTTTAATATTAGTATAATGTAAGAAAGTAAAAGAATGAAGGTAACCTATGTCATTGCGACGGTATGTTGGATATCCCTCAGGCTGCATGGTGGTGAAGTTAGCAAAAGGCTTGGGATATTTCTTGCTGCAGCGGTTCTTTTTTATGCATTTCATCCTTGGATTAAGTATGCCGCAAGGGCCATGTATCATGCAGAATGCAATAGTATTGAAGACCTCGGGTTCAAGTCTAGGTTTGAGAACTCCGCACAGATGAGCTGGTCCACTTGGGCAGAGGTGTGAATTTTATCGGAGGATCGTAGAAATATCAGAGAGTGCATGTGTGGCAGCCCGCGCTTTTGAAATTCAATTGTATACACCTTTCCAACAATAACACCGAAGACGGCGCGTTGCTCGATGTCTTTCATAAGGGCATGTCGCTTCAACTCGAAAACATGGGTGATTAAATCAGGGCGGTCAATAGCAGCTTGGTTTTGTAGGAGGGCAGCTGTAATCTCAGGTCATTTAAGGTTGGCAGTCATGGTGAGAAATATGTCGGGATGATGGTTGTACCGTGTGATAGTCATAGAATCTTGAAAGATTTCGAAAATATTTCAAGGACTGCCAACATGCGAAGAAAGTAGAACAACTCGCCTGCTGATTCGATTCAAATCAAGCTCTGCTGTGCCGAGGTCAGTCAAGTTCTGGGAGGTTTTGGTTCTGAATTGAAATTAGTGGTGCCAGTAATAATTGAGCCAGTTCTATTCAACCGAAGCCCAGGCATCGACGATAAATTCCTGAAATAATCTACCAGCTCTGAGTATAGTTTGATACTCATCAACCCGCTGAAACAAACGGAAGCTAAAGTACTGCATCATAGTAAGGCTGGCGTGCGAGGGAGCATTCCTATGAACATCCCATTGTCTCATGGTGTGCTCCCAACCGAGCTCACCGAACGAAAATAGAAGGACATAGTGGAGAGACAAGTATGCGGGATGGCACTCACTGATGTAGACCATACGATTTCCCTGATGAAGATATACAGCTATGTCTCGGGTGTTTCCTAGGTCGCCACCCTCTCCAGGTAGAATGACTGCTATTTCATCAACTGTTGGCAAGTTGTACGTTCACGGGTCCTGGGATGAAGTGTACCACAGGCATGCATGCAGGTGTCTATTTCTCGGCGGAAGCTGGCTCAATATGGCATATGCCTGGAGGAACTTGTGAACAAAGGAATTAACCTGTAAGAGTGTGTGATGCAGGAGGCTAAAGACATCTGCCATGCATCCCTCATTTATGCTGGAGCGGACGGCTGTAGCATAAGATGGATTATATATATATATAGCTGGGCATAGGTGGGAGCTGCTGATGGGGCAGGCTGAAGAGGGCTGAGTCGGTGGTGAAGCTGGCCGTGCAAGATAAAAGTCTGAGGTCCCCTGTCAGAGTGCACAACCGGTCCGAACAGGGTACCAAGACTCGTGAATGCAAGTGCAGAGTTGTATGCTCCTATATTCTCATAGAAGGATGCCGAAACTGAATCCGAGTCCTCATACAACTTGAGCAGTGGCAAGGGTGGAGGCTGAAGAAGGTTTAGCCAGATTTTTTCACCAAGGCAGCAATTTCCAAAAGTAGGGTTGCACTTGGAACTATGTGATAGCCTTTCATCGAGCCAACGAAGAGCCCCGCAAGATCTGCAAGGTATTGTCATTGGTCCTAGGAAGTGACAGTCGGAATTACGCAGTAAGTCCGCTGTAGCATGAGGGGTAACCTAGTGTTTACAATATGAAGGAGGTACATGAGTATGAGCATATGCAGTGACTAAAAATTCTAATAAGCTAGGTATGAACAGGCGTACCGAGATCACCCAATGCATTGGTGGTCGAAGGAGTTCAGCAAATGTTTGTTCTGGACGCGTAGGGGCAGGACTACATCCCGACATATTGTCCTATTAACAGGAAAGCGATGGCATAAGTAGCAGGCGGGGTAGGAGTGGTGAATGGTTGGTAAGTAGCTTACACAGGCAGGCTCAGATGATGTGGAGGTGTCTTGACGGAGGTTTGTGCTTTGGTTCCGAGCGCGAATGACCTACACGTATACAGGATTAGGTTCTTTACGTTCGCAAGAAAAAGTGAAAGACGTATTTAGGTTGTGTACCTTGTTGGGCGCGGTGGAATCCATGGGTCATTTACCAAGGTAAATGGCGAGCCGACGTTCAGCATCCAAAAGTGCAGATGCATTGGATGAAAGTGGTGGGCCTGCAGTCTGTAATAAGTAGAGGTAAGTTTACAGTGGAAGGCTAACCGTACATGCATTTCAAGAGGTGCTGACCTCTGGTTTGTGGGGCTGAGGTATGGTAACGGTGGTGCTGCTGGTGCTGGTTGGAGGTTGGACCTGTATAATGCGCAGTGTACATCTAGTTAGGGGAAACAGAATGCAAGAGGTAAGTAAGGTGAGTGCGAAAAAACAAAAAGGCTTGAGCATATGTTACCTGTGGATCAGGTGTCTACGACATGTGTCTTTTTTCTAGAGCGAGCTGTCTGCGCCTCTCAGCTTCGTCAGGTAGTGTTTGTGCGGGGGCAGGCACTTGGTCATTGTTGGTAGTGTCCTGTAGGGAAAGTGGCGCGTGTACAAATAGTTTGTTATCTGCGCAAGCAACTACATTTTGTTAAGTAGGGACTAACAGCGTACGTAAGTGCAGCTAGATATTAAGCTTACCGAAGTTGGCAGTGCTTCTAAACTGGCTGGAACCGATTACTCGATGGCAGAAGTTGCACTCAATCGATCGATTGCTTGTTCGAGTGTCGTACTCCCAATAGGCATCGTCTAGGCGGCCAATACGGCGGGCATGCATTTACCGGACGAAACCAAGCAGAGCTAACTTCAATTAGTTAGTAATTTTGTATGTGAGAAGACGTATTAAAGAATGATGCAACGTGGTTTGGTAGGTACAGGTAGCAAATTCAGATGGTAAGTAATGAAATAAATGACGACAAGTAGTATGACTGCGATTTCATCAGGTGTTAGGGGTAAAGGACAATCGTAAAATAAATTAAACGAACAACCCAAACATCGGATTATTATAGTTTAAAATCAACGTACATTAAAGTGATAATAAACTCGCAAAACAAATGCAGTAGACACACGCTTCTGTGGTCCGGGCCTGTTTTCCACAAATTCTGCACACAATCCCCACCACTAAGGCATTTTTGTAGTCTTGAAGCTGGTCTGGTTAGTCAAATTGGGTAAAAAGACAACTCATCGCTACAATAACCACAATGGGTATAAACTGAAATATGTAAACAGAGTATAAAGGAACTATGTACATGATATTATAACAAAACTGATTCTTTCTCAACTGATATAGAAAAATTATACACTAGATTTTAGTTACTAAAATTCCCAAATGGTTCTATTTATTGTCAACTTCAGTTGCTTGCTCGAAGTCTTGACGTGACTACAGATGAAGTTTGTGATGCAAAAGTAACTTATTAGCACAGGATCATATGATATGTAAAACATACGAAAATAAATTGGCGGTGCAAATGATCTAGAGAGACACACAAATCAATAAAAACAGAGAAAAAATGAAAATTTGCTATCCATTTCCAATCAGCTACTTTCAGCAAAATAATAATCATTTTTTGCTTTATCTATAAGTTACCTTAAGGATATTAGTAGATTCTGGTGACCGATGGTGCTGTCATGACATGTGATAGGAAGTTATTTTTGTCAATGTTTTAGTTTATATCCACCAGTTTGAGATCAAGGTATTGGTGATTAATCCAACTTTCATATGAACAACTGTAAATGAAGTATTCAATCATGTACAAACGTAGAAGATAACTAATGAAAGGCAGTGCAAAAAACAGAACAATCTTAAGCACACTGCTATTCAGACCACAGGGAAGGAACACTTTTTTCTCCCAAGAAAAGGAATACAGTTTTAGATCCTGGACCACCAGGAGGGCTAAGTCCATTATTAGTTGCACAGACAGTAGGGGTTGCTTTTGGTAGTGCTACAGAGAGTAGGGGTTGCTTTGGGTAGTCCATTTTTATCAACTTCAAGCAAAGAAATGTAGCCTTCATGGAGATTTTCGATAGCTAAGATAGTGAGCATATAAACCTTGCAATTAAGAACTAGATTGATTGATACAGATATATGATAGAATTAACTGGTAGCAATTAAGGTGAACTTCTGACTAAGATGTCTCGAGTTCAAACTCCAGCAAAAGCGCTTGGTCAGCCTAATCCATAGGAAGCTTTAGACTGGTTGCAGGCACGCTAGATTAATTGATAGTATAAAACTCTCAAATAATGGAGAGGAACGAGAGTATTTTTTTCATTTACTTACCTAGAAAAAACTTATTAAAAAGAGCCCTTTTTAGAGCAAGGTTTGCCCATCTACCTTCTAATCAGAAAGCCCAAAAAAATTGTTAGCTCAGTGCTCACACTAAAAATTCTTAATAGTTCCGCCACAGGCCCGCAAAATTAGACGAGTCAAACTCGGCCCATCAGACTTATTCGAGGCACGATTTAATGAATGATATCTTTTGCCCTATATATGGGCCCATAGTGATTATTCGCCTTTTCTCCTCTAGAACGGCGACGTTTGGACGGAGCACGAGGATCGTTTTCCTGCAATCTCCGGGCAAGATCACCTTCAGCCGAGTATGCTAACTTTGATCCGAACTCTGTATCTTTTATGTATTCTCTTCTTCTTTTGTCACGGAGTGTTTAAACGATCATAGAGGATTGCACCGAATTTTAGTTAAAACCCAGGTGACATGTCATCCATATGGTTAAAAGAAAATACTGGGAATTGGATTAAATTGTAGCTTGTCAATTTATGGGCGTGATCGTTGGATCCTAAAAGGGGATGCTTATTCTCGTATTTCTGGATATTCTTGGGTTTACAATGTGTTGATGACGTTCAATTGTTTCTATTTTGTTTGCAGAAGGAAGCTTGTTTTGTGTTTTGTGCTTCCAGTCGCCCTTAGGTCCATGGCTGATGATGATGATTTCACCTTTTGTAGAGTAAGCTCTCAGTGTATTAAGTCATTTGAAGTTCTTGTTCTTGGAAGATTTCGTTATCTGTAGCTTTTGAGAAAGGTGGGATCAGATTTTATATGAGTTGTTCTTTACTTTCTTGTGGCTAGTTATATCCCTTTTCCAGAAAACTTACAATAATGGTTAAAAAAGGTTGGCCCACCTGTAGATGATATTGAAGTTCAGAACGTTGCCAGTGAGGTCAAGGGCATGCACATAGATGCTGGAAATGATTCAAATGGGGGCAGGATATGGAAAATTGACGCTTCAGCTCGGAAGGAGGAAACTGTGAGCTCATTGTCATTTACGGTCATTGATGCATCCACGAGGAAAGAGAGAGATCAACTAACCAGACTTAAAGGAAAGGAGCCATCTGGAAGTTCAGATACGGCGAAAAATCCTGTGAGGAAGTCTGCACCCAGAGCCAAAGTTCCATTTGAGAAGGGCTATAGTCAGGTGGACTGGCTGAAGCTTACGAGAACTCACCCCGACCTTGCAGGTACTATATGTTTTAGTTTTAGCCTATGGACTTGCAGTAACTATTTCTTCTTGAAAGCCAATATCTGACTAAGGATACTGATAGAAAAAGCTGTTGTATTGTAGGGACTAGCAATTTTTATTTTATCTCGGTAGGACAAGCACTGCAAAATTCTAGTAGGGAATGATAGTGCTCTAGGAATTCTTTTTTTATCACATGGGTGCCATATAATGAAGTATTGCAGATCAAAATATACTTTCTGTTTGGCTTCAGTTCAGTGAACGCAGTTTACATATGTTTATCTTTTAATAACTCAATTTACTCTTTTCTTATCCTCATCTTGCTAGTCCTACTTCTCGCATCACCACCGAGTGGCATGCTCTTTGTATCCGTGCAAGAAAATCAATGCTCTCATTTAGAGTAGTTTTGCCTCGTGCATAGTGCATCTGCGGTACTTTCAGGCTTATGCATTTCTATCTTAGGGTTGAATGGGCAATCCAGCAGAAGACTGATATCGTTGAAGGAAGTTAAACAGAATCAGTCTGGAAGTGTCATGTGGACGGTTCTCAAAGGCCGTGTCTACAACATAGCACCATATATGAAGTTTCATCCTGGAGGTAGTTGTTAAATATTTACCAATTTACATAGTTTCATTAAAGACCATTGTTAATTAATTTCTCCAGAAGCCGTTGTAAATTATATTTTGAAAATTCTTCTTCTTCTTGTTATTTTTGTTTTCAATCAATAGTTCTGATTTTCATGAAATCTCGATTGCCTGCCGTCCTTCGGGATTATCCTCTGCCTCTACTCTGCAGTCGTTCACCTCGCACACTGGTTACGGTTAATAGTTCTGTTAAATGTTTTCTGATGACCAACTTTCTTTCTCGTGTTTGTTGCTCGAAGGCGTGGACATGCTGATGAAAGCTGTTGGAAAAGATTGCACTTCATTATTCAGTATCCTTCACAAATTTTCGCAGTATTTCCTATGTTGTCTGATAATTTTCTCTGGTTAAACTCGTGATCCTAATCTATTACTTCAGACAAGTACCATGCTTGGGTTAATGCAGAGTTCTTAATGGAGAAATGCTTGGTAGGGATCTTAGATACGGACAAGTGAAAGCAAGCATCTTTCTATGAAGAATTCAAGTTATCACAAGGGAAACCAAGCACATGATAGCTCCAAGATGTGAGGATGTATGCAGGGCGGCTCCAGAAATTGACGATCGGGAGTGCTAATGAGACTTAGCATAAAATAGTGCAAATAATGTTACAAAATGTACTTAACTTTAAATATTACATGTACACGAAATACAATG
>JAOYMZ010068815.1:0-12371 GCA_025802335.1 Pinguicula primuliflora
CTTGCAAAATTCTTAATTAAACTACATGTAGGGATGAATTAGGGACAAAGTGTTGGGACATGTAGCATCACTCTATTTAAAACACATGTGTACAAAATCTAATATATGTATATATATATCTAAAATTTATATATTATTTTATATATTAGTATTAATTTATATGTGTTAAAATCTAAAATATACATATCTAAAACTATACTAATAAAATACTAATATAAAATTTATGGGGAGGAAAGTAGGTAGAAGGAAATCCTTCCACCCACCTTCCTTCCTCCCCTTTTCATGGACTGAGGTGTCCATGAAAAAGGAAAATTTCTATGGACATTAAGCTACCTGCAACCGGATGAGGGAGTTTTGGAAGAGGAAAATTCCACCATGTTGCGGAAAGCCTCACTTATCTTCACTTAAGGAAAGATTTGATCTCGGCCGTCCAATCGTACAGCTGGAGCAAAAACTGTACACCTCATCGTTGTCCATAAGAAGGGTTCTGATTACATATTATATTAAATATTTTTAACTTTTATGTTCTTAAATAATTTTTTTGAATTATTAATGCACGGTCCATTAGAGTGTGAGGAAACTGGATCTCAAGGCCCAACAAATCAATGTTGGCCCAATTATAAGAGAAAATTTTTAGTAAGGAGATGGGATGCTGCGGCAACTTGCATTGGTGATTTTGTGAAGGGAGGCGGTTGCCCCCTCCCTTCTTATATCATAAACAAATCAAACAATTAATTCCCTCAAGAATCTCTTCCGCTGTAGTATGATGAGCACACTTGACACGTTTACCTTCCTTAGCGGGGCAGATATTGGCTAGTGAACTTCATTAGCGTAATTAGATAATAATAGCCCATAGGGTCTCCTTTTGCTTAAGTTAGTGGCTAAGAGATATATAAATGTGGAAATATAATAAGTAATAATTTTTAAGGTAAAACTATCAAACACTAGAATTTCATATTGGAAGGTACTAACTTCACCACTCGGTTACTTGAATTTGATATAACAAAAACTATTCTATACACATAATATAATTTTGGTATATTGTCATCGTTTACTGTCGTAATTCAAATCATCGTTGTAGAGCATATATATATATAGGAAATAAAAAGGCTCAAACCTCGAGGATTTCGAAATTTCTAAATCCCTAATAAATAATTACTTAATTTTAAGAAAATGGGTTTTAAAATTTCAGGCACAACGTCGCCAGATTCTCATCGAAACATGTGGCTTTTGATCTCTTATATATAAATTTCTATTAATATATTACATTCCGACGGTAGACGATAATAATAACTCGATATTGTATTATACTGAACAATAATGTTCAATATGAGAGAATGTGGGATAAAATACTAATGATATACTAAAGAGTTGGTTTGAAATGTGAAATCGCAGGCTTCCTCACGAAACTTTAGATCAACGACTGGACCTGGATTAAATCAAAAGCTAAAGAGAGTAGTTTTCGATATTCTATGTCGGAATGTATGACCCTCCCGGTCCCATGTATATTTGAATGTATCTAATTTTTGTGAAGCATAGCGGCGAGAAAATCCCATTGTATATACATGTAATGTAAGTATCATTTTTGCTCTATGATATTTTTGCTTATCTAAAAAAATAATAATAGCGATATAAGGTTAGCCGTGGAAGAAACATCTTCCTACCAGCAGTATTATCCACTATTACACTGCAGGAGGCATTACCAGACAAATGGATATGCAAAGGAGGAAAACAGGGAGCATACACAGCACATGAAGGATATAATGCAATCATGGTCAATTCAGGAACAAAAGCACAAAGTACAGTTCAACAAGAATTATCAGCAGTCTGGAAAACATACCTCTCAGTCAAGATTTCAATTCATGTGTGGAAAATGAAGCAGGACCGCCTACCCACCAAGCAAAATTTAATGCGCAGAGGGATAATTCAGGATGCACAAGCAGCTCAATGCCTATTCTGTAATCAAATTGAGCCAGGGACACATCTATTTCAGGAATGCGCGAACACGATTGAACTGTGGCAGAGTCTACTAGCATGGTTAAAGATACACACTTACATTTCAAGAGGGCCAACAAAGGAAGAATTCATTGCCCTAAAACCACCAGGAATTCAAGAATGATTATGGGCTGCAATTTGGTCCATTGCAACCTGGCAAATTTGGAAGAGAAGAAATCAAAAGCAATTCAAAGATCAAGAGTGGAAAAGCCTTGAAATCTTACACACGATTCAATTCTAGGTCTGGTTCTGGTACAAGCTGAAGACAAAGAAGAAAAACACTCCCTTTGTCGCCGTCGAGATGTGGATTAATGACCCAATTCGGATTCTGCAAACAAGAGTCGACGACGAGTGAAGAAGAAGAGGAACAGGAATGAGCGGAAAAACCTAGAAGCACACTTCTGATTTTGAAAACACGATTGTAAAAAAGCTGTAAAATTTTTTATATATATAAAATTTTCATTTTTCAAAAAAAAAAAACTCATTGTGAACTATCGTGTTGGGCCAATCAGGGGTAAATCCCAGAATGAGGCCCAAGTTTGTGTGTATTTTTTGTACATTTTTTTATTTGGTTTAAAAAAATAAAACAAATTGCCTATAAAAAAACATAGTGAGCCATAGAGTTAGGTTTATCATTTATGAATGAACTTCCGCTAATTTGCTTACCAAAAAAACTTCGGCTAATTTATAATCAGATTCAACTCACCTGTCACTAATTTGTAGATTATTTTCGTAAGACTTACAAAAAGTCAATAAGTGATATTTTAATTTCTCTTATAAATTATTTGGTGAAGAAATTCAATGTATCTTCAGCTCATTACTGTTATTTTTATTTTTATTTTTGTAAAAGTTTACATCCCACTCACTATTTTTATTATACGTAATGGAACTAATAAATTATCACTTTCATAACCATTTTAGACTAATTCATCTTTGAACACCCCACTCACTATTTATCCTTCTTACTTGCCATTGGTGTATTATGTTGAACCAGTTCCAACCATTTGTCGAAAGTGAGTTGTCCACATGATGACTTCGACATAGTCTAAGTATTTTATTTTATCATCGAAATATTAGCATAATCTATCATGTTAAATTATTATGATTATTATTTTCAAAATTACTCCAAAGTCTAAATATGGACCGATTGAAATCTCTCGTCATTAATTTTTCGGTCCCCATCAGATTCCGTGGCACAAGCCATTTGGGCCAAAGTACAACTATTTTTTTGTTTGTTTGTTTGTGTTAACTGATTTTCTCTGTGGCTAGAAATGAGCTACGATCAAAGAAGCAGGCGTGATGAATAAGATTAAGATTTGGCCATCGAATGGGACGATTAACCCACACGATTATGCTTTCTTGATCAACATTAATAGTGTTTTAAGTGGCAAAAGACAAACACCGCATGAGATAAACCCAACGAACTTATATGGAGACGTGTAACTATATTTGTGGGTGAACAAAAAATTCTATTAAATCCTAAAGATATATGTAAAGGAATGGGTAGCGTAGAAATGGGTAAAATAGCAATTCAAGTGATGCAGCGTAGGTGGGTATGAACTCGAACGGGACGACGAACAATTACCCGTTGATTTAGCGAATATCGTTGATTCCAGAATGCCGAGAAACTGCCTATAACATAAGCCACAAGAACTTGTTGATTCAATGAAAAATCGAGAACTTACCGAGGAACTGAGGTAACCCTCTGTTCAGTTCTTACAAAATCCAAGCCGCCTCTTCGCAAGAGTCATCAGCGGTTAAATACACATGCCAATTAACCCTAGCCAAAACATGAGTCTAAAATGACCAAGAAGCCCCTAATCGTTAAATAGGACTCAGCCTGCATCAACAAGCAATGGCAAATGACTTAGTTGCCATTCTCATATACCAAACATTTCCTCTTAAATAAACACATCTTGTTAAGTTTGTTGAGTTAAGATCAACTATTTGACTTTTTGTTAAATGACTCAGCTGAAATAATCCACTATTCCGCTTATCTTTGATGAAAAACATGTAGATCTTCACATGATTTGCTCCATTGTACTGCACGATGTTATTAGCAATTGTAATGCAATCTTATTCTCACACCATAACTTCATTTTGGTCACTTGGTCCATCTTGAGCTCCGACAATATAAGCTTTAACCACAATATATCATCAACTCCTAAGATCATGACTCGGTATTCCACTTCGACTGTGGACCTTACAACCACCTGTTGATTATTACATAATATGAGACTGGATTGTCACCTAAAACTTTGCAATTACCTGAGGTAGACCTGTTAACATTAGCACAATCTGTCAAATCAGTATCAAAGAACATGTGTCAATATCATTCTTTACAAGATGTATTTTTCTGGTACCTACAAATATGGTACACAACATCCATGTAATCCTTTTTTTGGTCATGTATATATCGTCTCACCACATTCACATTAAAGGATATGTCAGCTGAGTGTGAGTCATATAGATCAATCTGTCACAAATCTCTGACATCCCTCGCAATCAACTGGGACTTCTCTTTCTGCTCTCAACTTGAACTTCTAATCAATGAGTGTGATTGATGACTTATATCCCAGTATTTCAATATCGGCGAGAAGGTCCAGTGTATACGTCATATGTGATAAGACTATCCGCTTTGCTCCTCGTGCTATATTAACTTCAAGGAAGTAGTGAAGTTGGTCTAAATAATTATCTCAAACTCCTTTCCTAACTTATCCTTTAGATGAGCAATCTCATCCCTGCATCACCTATGATGATCATACTATCAACGTACATAGTCAGAATAGTTATACTACCTCAATGTCGCATGAACAACACAGTATGGTCGCAATAGATCAATTTGCCTATAAATCTCTGATATCTATCGTGATCAACTAGGTCTTCTCCTCCTGCTCTCAACTTGACCTTCTAATCAATGAGTGTGATTTTTGACTTATATCCTAGTATTTCAATATCGGCGAGGAGGCCTAGTGTATACTTCATATGTGAGAAGACTATCCGCTCTGCTACACGTATTGTATTAACTTCAAGAAAGTGGTGAAGTAGGTCTAAATCATTCATCACAAACTCCTTTCCTAAGTTCTCCTTTAGTTGAGCAATCTCATCCCTGCATCACCTGTCATGATCATACTTGTTTGGATCTTATGTTAATTAAAATTTTGATGTGACTTGAATTAGTAGTCCTGATAGAAATCTAATTATATTAAGTTTCCTGCTTATAAATATGTGACCTCTTAGACCATTAGAGGAAGAAGAGGGAATAGTAGTTGATAGAAAGGTAGGGACTTAAGTTATGACTCTATGCCTGAGAGCTGAGAGGTTTTCTCTGTGTCTCCCTTGTATTCCGACATATTTGTTCATAGTGGATTGATTCCTCTTCACCTGGTGGACGTAGGCTTCAAGGCCGAACCACATTAAATCTTGTGTGTTCTTTTATTGTTTAATTCATTCGATCCTGATCAATCATACGGATCAAGTGGTATCGGAGCTGAGGTTCGTGATTGAAGCAGTTCAAAGATTTAAAAAAAATCTGCAAACCTCTAGAATTTGTTGACCACCGTCATTGACCGTTGACTGTCCCGTTGACAGTTGTCGATTTGAAATTTGAGGACACTGGCTTGAAGTTCATCCAAAGGTGGACATAAAGTTCAAAGGTGGTGATGCCAGATCGCGTCTAGAGACTATTGTAAACTGCAGTCGAAATTTCAGGAAATGGAAACACAAGACAAATTGTTGAAATATGTTCGGCCAATTTTCGTTGATTCTGAAGTTGGCTTCTGAAATTGGAGACACCAACGCGAGGCTCATTCAGTGAAGAACAAAGCCCAGTAGGTGTCGTTGTTCAATTGTTGGTTGAAAGGGCCCGATTTGGACAGTATAATTTCTGATCGAATTTGTCGTGTTTTTGAGAAATAGTTGTTTCGGAGAGTCTTGAGAAGGACAAAACGATTTTGTTCGCTGATTTGACATTTTTTGGATGAGGAACAGTAATTTCAGCGAGTGTATAGTATTTTTCAAGGAATAGTATTTTTTCGAGAAAAAATTGATAGAAAAAAGGTTTTGAGATTTGTTGACTTTCTTGAGAGAAAGTTGTTAGATTTATTTTGACTATGGCGTTGAAAGCTGAGGTTGCAAAATATGATCTTAGTATGAGTTTCACTATGTGGCAAGTCAAGATTAGGGTGTTCTTGACCCAGAGTGGTTTGCAGAAGACTATCTTGTGAAAGCCTACCAACTTGGGTGAGGCGAAGAAGCCTGGTGACTTGGATGAGAATAAGTGGATGGAGATCGACGAGAATGCGTTATCCACTATTCAGTTATTCTTATCCGATGAGGTATTGCGTGAAGTTCTTGATCAAAAGACCATCATTGACCTGCGGAATAAGCAGAAAACTCTGTATATTACAAAGTCACTCACTTTGAAGTTGGTTACCAAGTATCGTCTGTTTTCTCTTACAATGAAAGAAGGTACATCAATACGTGCGCATATTGATATACTCTCCTCTATTGTTATGGATTTGGCTAATATGAGAGTCAAGTACGATGATGAGGACCAAGCATTGATGTTGCTTAGATCATTACCTCCTTCATTCAAGCACGTGCATGAGACTCTTATCTATGGTAATAAGTCTCTGAAGTTGGATGAAGTTAAAGCAGCTCTTTGTTCGAAAGAGATGTTTGATAAGGAGCTCTCTAATGGCAATGATAATGACTTGTTAACTGTTAGAGGAAAATCTACTGAGAAAGTGTCAAGTGGCAATCATGAGAGATCGAAGTCGAGAAAAGAAGGTCGATGTTGTTGGAGCTGTGGAAAGAAGGGACATCTTAAAGCCTAATGTCGTTTCTCTCAGAAAAAGGATAAGACTATGAATGAGATCAACCAAGCTGAAGATGACCATTATGGTGATGTTCTTGCTGTGAGTGAAAATAGTACGAAGTGTAACTGAGTATGGATTCTAGATTCTTCATGCCCGTTTCACATATGTCTCTATAGGGAGTGATTTTCCTCTTTTAAACTGATTAACTGAGGATTTGTGATGTTGGGTGGTAAACAACCTTGTAAAGTTACTGAAGTTGGTTCTATCAAGATCAAGATCAAGATCAAGATGCATGATGGTATAATTATGACATTGACTCGTGTGAGATATGTTCCTGCTATTGGTGTGAATTTTATTTCTCTGACTGTCTTGGATAGCTGTGGCCACAATTATGTTGGCGAAGATGGTGTCTTGAAAGTTCTGAAAGGTGCTTTAGTAGTGATGAAAGCTGATAAAGTTGGTTAGACCTATGTGTTGAAGCGGTCTACCATGAAAAAATCAGTTGTTGCCCCAAGATCGACGATAACTATGACTACAAGTGAATGTGTCAAAAGATGGGTGGTGAAAAGATCTTCTCTTGATGAGAAAGTTCGTCCAATGTAGAGACGGTTGCTCTCGTTTTGAGTAAACACAAGGAAGTGAGCTTCTGTTCAGTGGTTGAGGGAAGTATAAATACTTCTGTTGCTGTGAAGGCCGTTGGCCCTATTGGTGAGACGATGAAGTCATCTTCTGTTGACAAGTTCAAGCGAGACTTGGACATGATTGAGACCAATCATTGAGTTGCACCTCAAGGGGGGTGCTTGGAAAAGGAGAAGGAGATCATGTTCATCTATAATGAGGGAGAATTCAAGTCAAGGGAGTGATTGTTAGGATTTTATGTTAGATAAAATTTTAATGTGACTTTAATTAGTAGGCCCGATAGAAATCTAATTGTATTAGGTTTCCTGCTTATAAATATGTGACCTCTTAGACCATTAGGGAAAGAAGAGGGAAGGGTAGTTGATAGAAAGGTAGAGACTTGTGTTGTGACTCTATACCTGAGAGCTGAGAGGTTTTCTCTGTGTCTCCATTGTATCCTGACATATTGTTCGTAGTGGATGGACCTCTTCTCACCACGTTAAATCTTTTGTGTTCTTTTATTATTTGCTTCGTTCGATCCTAATCAATCATCCCGTCAATACTATCAATTTACATATGCAGAATAATTATATTACCTCAATGTCGCCTGAAGAACACTGTATGGTCACCATAGATAAGCTAATAGTCCATGCATATCATAGCTCTACAAAATCAATCAAATCAAGCTCGGGGAGACTGTTAAGATTTTTTTAACCTACATGCCTTGCCCACTGCCAGATGGTTGACGAAGTGAGGAGGTACCTAAAAATACACCTTCTTGAGAAAATCATCATGATGAGATTTGGGGCAAAAGGATTTTTTAATATGTTGCTCAAATATCATGCGTTAGATCACGGTGAGATCAATGGGTTAGATTTGAGGGGAAAAATATTGGATAAAATGAGTGGTTGGAAACCATCTTGATCATGGAAATTAGTGAAAATGAAAAAAAAAAAAAACGAGAAATGCTAGGTATAATAAATGGTGTACGTCTAACACTAAACTTTAGAAAATCACAAATCCGATTTACATAACTTAGGTTAAATCCAACACTTGATGCTAGTTATGCAAAATGTTGTACACCTAGCATTTTTTAAAAACAGTAAATAATACAATTCAGAATTTGGCTATGGTACAAGATGAAATCGAAGAAAAAAACACAATGTTCGTACCGATCGAATTCTGGATGAAGGAACCACTCACAATTCTTGCTACAAAGTGAAGAATTTTTTCGCTCGTTTTTGCGTCCGTCTTCAATGGAAGATACGGACTGTTTTTGTTCAGGAAGGAAGATGAGGTATATTTGTAAATATGGAAACTTTTGAAAAGTATATATATAAAAAAAATTCTAACTTTCAAAAATAAAACAGTAAATAACAGTGGTTGATAGAGTTTGGCTTTAATAACTTGAAAAGTTAGGAAACATGCAGTTGAATAATTAGGTATAAATAGGTGGGGGTGATCAAGGCAATGCAAGGCTACAAGCAAGAGGAGATGCAAGAACACCATCCAATTTTTTATATTATTATTTAAATATATACAATAGTTACAGATAGATACACATGGGATTGGGATTGGGATTGGGATTGGCATTGGCAGTCACCAAGTTATGTTTTCCCACCCATTTATTCCCAACAGACAGTGAAGCAAGTTTTCTATGGACACTTGTTTTGTAAGCTCACAAGCAAAAAAAAAAAAAAACTAATCCACCACTTACCGCTGTGGTGCTTAGTGTACCAAACTTATCCATTGAAAACTTATAGAGTGTGAAAAATCATATCAAACGAATTTACCGTATTTCTAAACTAATCGCGAATATTAATTTTGATAGCTGAAATTGAACTAAAAATGTGTACTTATTTCAATCCAATTTTAGTGCAATGACCATTTTCATAACCATTTGTAATTATAAATCTTATAAACGAGTCAGCCAACTCGCAACACATTACACATGGTAACATCTTCAATTTAAATAAATGATGGTAACACTACAAATCTCGTGGAAAATAACCGTTTTACCTATGTATATTTTTTTTTTGATAGGTGTTTTACCTATGTATATAAAATGTGTAAAATAAAATTGGGAAAAAAATGAAATTGTTGTAATAAATGATTATTCACATTGATCGAATGTCAACCCAACTTTCTTCTTTCCCCCACCCCCCACTTTAGTAGTGACAATCCACCAGTGCCGCCGCGGAGAAGGCCAGACGCGGCGAACGGACGGCGGGGAATTGACGGGTGTTGTTTTCCTCTTCTTGGGGTGCCGGAAGGTTGAGATCCAATTCCAGCATGGCCCTCGCCTTCTTCACTACTGGAAACGGATCAATTTTACTGCCGTTGATAGGCGGCGGCCGGTGCCTCCTCATGTGGCCGCCGAGGGCTTGTCCTGAAGCGAACTCCGATCCGCAGATTGAACACTCGTGAATCTTGTATTTGACGGGGGATGGAGTCTGCGGCGGCGGCGGCGGTTGTGGAGGAGGACCGGCTTTAACTTTCAGGAATTTCTCCTCTTCCCGTTCTCGATCCGCGGCCGGGGATTTTTCCCGGTCGCTTTCCCCGGGGGATTTCGGCTTCTTATGGCTCGCCCGGTGCCCCCCGAGCGCCTGGAACGATGGGAAAGTTCGGTAGCAAGTCCTGCACTCGTAACCAGTCGCCGCCGGTGCGTTCTCCTCCGCCGTATACGTCGGTGTTGAGCCGCCGTTTGCGAGTAGAATCAAGCAGTTTGCCATATCCTCATCCTCCTGCGCCGTCGTCGATATCCCACTCGACGCGGAATATTCTCCCCCGCCGCTGGTTGATGCGGAGCACGACGGCCGCGTCCTCTTCGTCCGCTTCCCTTTAACAACAGCCGGATCCTCGACACCGGAAATTTCCTCGGCTAGTTCCAATTTCACCATAACAAAACAACTCACGACGGCGTATCACTTGGAGTGGGAAGTCTGAAGATGTGATAGTGAAGAGCAGTGTGAGGAGTATGAAAAATACTTCTGTCTGTGTGTATATATATATATATTATGTATCTATTCTATACACACACACACAAACTTGTCATTTCGTAATATTTTTTGTTTGTATGTGTTAGTAGTGAAAAGCCAGCCAAGCCAGTTGAACAGGTACAACGAAGTTGATCCACCAGCCTTGCCAACAGAACATAACAAAGTGCGTGGGCTGTTTGGTTCGGTTGGAAATGGGGAATTAAATTAATAATATAATACAAGGGAGCTTCATATACCAAGGCATACGGTGCTCATCCGCGTATAGTCCTTTACCACTTAGTGTTCTCATTCGAAACGCAAGATTAGTCTATTGGCTGCCGGCCGGTAGGATACCTTGCAAATACGCAAAAAAATGAGAATACAAGAGTTGATCATAAGGGGAGGTGCGCATCTTGAAATTGAACTTGACCCATAATACGGACTCAGACTCTTTAAATAAATTAGGCCCAACCGTAATTCTAGGTTCGGGATTCGTGCGCGTAAGTACGCGTGTGTGGAACAATTTAATTAGAAGGTGAGATACTTTCATTAAAATCACAAGTTTATAGTGATTGTTTGTAACTGTTGCAAATGATGTGGGATATTGTTTTAAACATTCATACCTCTAGTTCAACTAGGTAAACCCTGTTGGACTTGTGACTCACACACTGTATATATCTTTTTGAAAGATGTAAGCAATAGAAGCAATCGGGCTTGAATATGACTCCAATACCATCTTGAAACTGGACTCGAACCATAATTCGGGATCGAGTCTTGAATAAATTGGGCCCGACCATAATTCTATGTTTGGGCCTCGTGAGTGTAAGTGCGCTCCTATTTTCCAGAGGCACAAAAAGAGCTATTCAAAGTCTACAGGAGATCTTAGTTCGATATATGAACTGTTCTGGCCAGCTAGTTAATCAGCAAAAAAGTGAATACTATATTTCCAGAAGGGCTTCAGTCAATACAATTTAGAATACCTCTCAGCTATTGGGATTTGGCAGAGGTAATCTTCCTTTCACTTATCTGGGATGTCCACTGTATACAGGAAGACAGCCTGCACAGATTTTCAATATTCTGTTTGCCAAGATACGTGGAAAACTGGAAAGTTGGGCTGCAACATACCTCTCTCAAGGAGGGAATATCATTTTGCTTAGACATGTTCTCTCAAGCATGCCAGTTTACCTTCTGATGACTTTGGCCCCAGAGAAAAGTATTTGTAGAAGGATTGAAACAGTATTTGCTAACTTTCTTTGGGGATCAAAGGATGGCAAAAATCTATTACACTAGAAGATCTGGAAAGAAATATGTCTGCCAACTGACGAAGGAGGACTAGGTATCAGGTGTTTGCAAGATCAGATAGCATCTCTGAGTGCAAAACTGTGGTGGACTTGTCGTGCTGGGAACTCACTATGGCCAATTTTTATGAAAGACAAGTACTGTAAAGACCATCCATTTGCTAAGGTGCAAGCCAAGCAAGCAGATTCTGCGGTCTGGAATAGAATTCGTTCTGTCAACATAATCATGATCTACAATGTATTATGGAGAGTTGGTGAAGGAAACATCAGTGTATGGTGGGAAAAATGGGCAGGCGATTTCATATTAAGTAATGTTGCTACAATTAGACATGAAGATATACTGGTCATGCAGATAAAACAAGATACCGTCTGGTCATGCCAAGCTATACAAGAGTTGTTTCCAAACAACCAGGAGCTTTGTTTACTGATTCAATTCACAGAACTGGCACCTCAAGACACAATGATATGGCAGCCTGATCCTAAAGGAGTTTTTTCAGTCAAGTCAGCACGGAATTTAGTGAGATACAAAGGTCACAAGCAAAAAAAGTACAAGTCATGCTGCCATTCTTTCATCCCTCTGAAGAAAAGTTTCCTATGCTGGAGAATTGCTCATAACATTGTGGCAGTAGATGCTAACATACAGAAAAAAGGAGTGATCTTAG
>JAOYMZ010068825.1:0-12371 GCA_025802335.1 Pinguicula primuliflora
AAAACTCTTCAAAATAATCATTATCCGCAACACTAATAGGCAAATTCATGCAACATATTAATCTAACTAAAGCTTCTATAGTAGCTCGTTCATCATATTTCCAAGCGCTTACCGATCCATCCCTACCAAATTGAAGTTGTAATTGGATGTCACCGAAAGGAGTAGTGGAGTCATGCTTCTTTACACAGTGAGTGCGCATGGTTGAAGTACCGCTATTACCATCGTCCTTGTAAACCATTGTACAATATTTGCATCCAGCTCACTCATTCTTCGTGCCATTCTCCTCAATCTCAACTTCGTAATCATACCAATTCTACACTTTGGATGTGGTTTTTGGCTTCTTAGCCGAATAAGTTGAAGAAGAAGCTATAATGTGTAGAATTATAGAGAAATAGAGAAGAAATAGAACAAGTAGTGAAGAATAAAAGAATAAGTGGTGTATTTATAGGGATAAATTTAACAAATAACGAAAAAAAATTCTAACAGCTCTTAGAGCTGTTAGATACAACAACGACAGTGCAGCAAGAGCGACGGCTCTTACAGCCAATAGAGAAGTTACACGTGTCACTTCTAAACCCTAAACCTTAAAATCAGAAAAAAAATTATAAAAAAACTTTAAAAAAACAAAATAGTGTAGACAGCACGGCGGTGCACCGCCTACACCGCACGCCAGTTAGGCCGTCACCGCACGATGCGGCAGTGCGGACCGAACTGCATGCCGGTGTAGTGCCCCATTTTCAACTTTATTCGAATTTAGCCTAATTTTATGTTAAAGGTTTAAATTTATAAATTGATGCGGGACCCACACGAGCCACTTGTTTGAATTGCTATTGGTTGCTGAGAATCCAATCATCAGGATCAAATTCTAGATGCAAAATCAACGTCTGTGATCCTCCATCCATCAATCCATCCAACGGCACCAAATTCCTTCAAGTGATCGAATAATTATCGACGAGGGATGGCTCACAACCCTCCACGTATCTTACAAGATCGGCTATTATTAAGAGCTTTTGATCCAACGGATCACGCACACTCCACAAAGGACTCGAAATCTCCTTCAATCGCTCTCCCGATCTCCGTGTACCGGCGGCGGAATCCTCACCGGAGGCCACTGCCGCGGTTCATCGTCTATTACGAGCTCCTCCTTCATTTGCTTCCATGAGATATTTATAATCTCACTGTTGGAAATCGCAAAGATTCTCTGAATTGACTTCCTGTAATCCGCCATTAAAGAGCTTGATTTCGACAAATTATTCGATCGTAACGGTCAACCTCTGCCGGAGTTCTGAGAACACTGCGTGGTTTCTGATCTGAGAGAGTGAAACATTCAATTTTTGTTTCGGAAAATGGCGGATTCGGACAATGAATCTGGCGGCAATCGGGACCCTTACTCGAGCGAGATCTCCCCCCGCGAACAAGACCGGTTCCTCCCGATCGCCAACGTCAGCCGGATTATGAAGAAGGCGCTGCCCGCGAACGCGAAGATATCCAAGGACGCGAAAGAGACCGTGCAGGAGTGCGTGTCCGAGTTCATCAGTTTCATCACCGGCGAGGCATCCGACAAGTGCCAGCGGGAGAAGAGAAAGACGATCAACGGTGACGATCTGCTGTGGGCGATGACCACCCTAGGGTTCGAGGAATACGTTGAACCCCTGAAGGTTTATCTGCAGAGGTTCAGGGATTTGGAAGGGGAGAAGACCGCCATGGTGGGAAGAGGAGAGAAGGAGATCGGCGGCGGTGGCGTTCCTTATGAAGGTACGTATGGTATGAACATGATGAGCAGCCTTCAAGGGGCCGGGTCACCGGTTTATGGGTACGGGTCCGGCGGGAAGATCGTATCGGGTTACAATCCGGTGACCGATTCCGGCAGTGCTAGTGGGAGGCATAGGTAGAGAAATTTGGGAAACTTGACTTGTCCATAAATCATTGACTCGAGTGATGGAGACTTAGAGCTACTCTCAAGTGCACCTAATGGAAGATATTTATCGAATGTTGCACAATATAGTTTAGAGATTTGTAAAAATAATATGCATTATTTGTACTCTAATCTTTTTTTAATAGCATTAGATTCAATTTTCAAACCAATAATGCACTTAATTTGTACTAATAAATAGCACGTGAATATGGAAGAGTTTTGAGCTATATGCTCATAGGGATGATAATTGCACTTATATGTTAGGCTTCAATTCCCTATTACATTAACATAGTGCCATTGTGATTAGACGTACTATTGTGATTAGAGGTACTATTGGTTAGTACAAATTAAATACAAAATTATCAAATACATCTACCATTATTATTTCAAAAGTTTGATTGGCATGGTGTGTCCCATTTAATGTATTGTCATTATCTGTTATTGTCGTTCCAATCTCGTGTAATTAATATGCTCGAAAATTCGTGCAAAAATCAAATTTTTTGACATCTTATGCATTGTGGCATATATTTTGCAATCCTAAATTTTTAGGGGAATAGAGAAAATACGGTTCACTCAATATTTATCCCCCAAGCATTCAACTAAATTACAACAAATATCATTCATTCAATTAGCATTAAAATGCATCTGGAAAGATTGATGTTTGTCTCCGCGATAGATCGCCGTCGCTCAGGCCGTCTAGGAGGCCTTCTGTACTCTAAGAAAAAAAGACAACATGAGAAAATCACATGACAGTTTATAATTGGCTCTGGATTTTCAAAAATTTTTGAACATCCTGTGATAAGTTGACACCTGAATTTCTTATGCTTTTCCTGAGATTTTTTTTCTTACGGTATAGATTTACTGGCCGTCTAAATGAATTGTCTTATGCCCTGCTCAAATATCGCTTAGTCACATGTTTAGGCCATTTATATAGATGCCTAATCCTTGGGCACCCCTAACAAGCCAATGCTTTATAAAACACTCATTTTTTTTTTTTTTTTTTTGGCCAAGCTTCCAGTTTTCCTTGATCACCCATCACTTCCAGTGACCAATTCAATTGATAATGTGGCCGAAGATCCTCAACTCACCGGAATTAATGAAATGGGCGATGATCCTTGGCCAAAGTCCTGTGGATCAAATCCTGGCTCCTATACTCCCTTTTCTCTTGATCGGAGTCGGCGTGACCTGCATGAAGAGATAATTTCCGGCGAACATATCCCCAAAGTGCGAACGGTTCTCCTTCAACCTTCGGTGAACCTTCCTCCATGCGGCTGTCACCATCCCCGCCTTCCTCCGCAGAAATCTCCTGGCGCTCGGAAATTTGACCGTCAGCCTCGGCTTGTTAATTGTTTACTCTTGGCAACAAAAAAAGAAAAAAAACATGCTGGTGGTATATGTGCTCTCGCGTGCATAGAAAGGTGGGGCAGGAAGGGGACTCAAGGAGTCTTGCAGCTCTCAAATTCAAATTTTATAGAAACAATTGATTCCACAGTACCAAAATTTTTATATATACAGCCTTATATGTATGGTAAAAAGTACAATTTACACTTGGTATCATCCATTTTCGAAATTGGTTGCACCATTGGAAAACTTATACATTGAATTGCATATATTCAAGTTTTAGTGATATTCCGACGACGTTATCACTGTTTAACGGAGGGTTATAAATTCCCTTGGGTTAAGTAGTCCTAAATAGGGTTTTAGAAATTTCTGACGACTACGTCGCCAGAAATCGGACCAAAACATGGGCGTTTTCATCTACAATGTATAAGCTTTCTAATGGTGCGACCAATTTCGAAAATGGATGGTGCTACAAAAAAATTGTACACGGATTGGGAAAACTGACCACAGTAAAACTGTCCATAAGAACTGAACTCATATGTTATATACTCAAGGAAAAAGTGAAGCGAGTGAGGAATGCCATAAAATCATGGAATGCGGCTGAAAACACAAGAACTACTAGTAAACTGCAAGATATAAAAAGAATCAGAAATGGTATTGAATGACAGGCCGAAAGAATGGATGACTGGACACCTCAAAATAGCTTTCTGGTAGAAATGAATGAGCAAATACAATAATTGGAAAAACTGGAAGATCAGGATTGGAGACAGAAAGCAAGGGAACTATGGATCAAACAAGGGGATGCTAACACAAACTACTTCCATAGAAAAGTCAATGGAAATAGAAATAGAAACCATATAAGTGGTATTTGGGAGAATCAAAGTTGGATAAACGAAGTAGATGCTCTGAAACATAGTTTCAAAGCACATTTTGAATCAAGTTTTGCTGAAACATACATCAGGAGACAAAAACTGACAGGAATACAGGCAAAGCAGATCAAAGCAGAATCGCAGCTTATGCTGGTGAGAATGTTCTCCAAGGATGATTTGAAAGAGGCAATAGATGCATGTAGTGGGAAAGGAGCCCCGATCCGGATGGAATTTTTTTTAATTTTGTGAAGCATTTCAGAAGCAACATGGAAGAAGATGTACACAGAATGCTGATTGAATTTCATGAACAAGAGGATCACAAAAGGAAGCAGTGCTGCTCATATAATCTTGATTGCAAAAAAAGAAACCCCTCTGCAAATCAGTGATTACAGGCCCATTATCCTAATTGGTGCCATCTACAAAATAATAGCGAAAATCATGGCAAAGAGACTAAGTATGGTGCTGGATGATGTGATCTCTCCAACACAAACAGCCTACTTACAAGGTAGATAGATTGCAGATGGCATAATCGTCGCTAATGAGATCATAACTGAGATAAAGACGAACAAAAAACCAACCTTCTTGCTGAAGATAGACTTTGAAAAAGCTTATTATATAGTAAACTGGGATTTTTTAGATGAGACGGTAGCAAAAATTGGCATTCCATTAGAGTTCAAACAGTGGATTAGAGCTTGCTTATCATTAGCCACATCATCTGTACTGATCAACGGGAGTCCCACTGATCAATTCTGTCCAACCAGAGGCATCAGACAAGGGGATCCGTTGTCCCCTTTCTTATACTTGATTGTGGCTGAAGGTTTATCCTTACTAATGGAGAAGCTATACATGAAAAAATGTTTGATCCGGCTGAGATTGGAAAGGATACAGTGAAGGTATCACACCTTCAGTTCGCTGATGATACTATGTTCTTTGGAGCTGGAAGTTGGAAGAATATACAATGTATTCAGGCAATTTTAAGCAATTTTGAACTAGTGTTTGGACTTAAGATCAATTTCAACAAAAGTGAACTGGTGGTTCTCAACATGGAGGAAGAAATGATCCAGCAGATGGCATCTTATATAGGATGCACCACAAACAAGCTTCCTATGATCTATTTAGGATTGCCTATAGGTGATAATCCAAGAAGATTAAAAATGTGGAAACCGGAGGTGGACAGATTCAAACGCATATTTGATAAGTGGGAAAACTCACAACTATCTATTGGTGGAAGATTGACACTTATTAACTCCGTGCTTTCAAGCTTATCGTGTTACTATTTCTCCATATATAGAGCTCCTAGGACTATATTAAAAACTCTTGAGAGAGTGCAGAAGAAATTCTTCTAGGGAGAACAAAAAGACAAAAGAAAAGTGTATTGAATAAAGCGGGAAAGGATTTCTCAATCACAAGAAGATGGAGACCTAAATATCAAGAATCTGGAAGCCTTCAACCAAGCCATGCTTGGAAAATGGGCTAACAGAATAATACAAAATGAAGATCCAATCTGGAAGTAAGTACTAAGATCGAGATATGGAGCTGAAGGATCAATCAGAATTGGAAAAATCTGAGAACTAAACATGAGGTCAAATGGAAATAGAGCCAGACCACATAACTCAACTAAGATGGCGTCACACTGGTGGCAGGATTTACAAAAATTACTGGCTCAAGAATGGTATCAAAAACTCTGAAAATTAAACATAGGAAGAGGAAACAAGATTTTGTTTTGGGAAGAAGTTTGGATTGTGGAGCAAAATTTGGCAACTACTTTTCCTAGACTATACAGGAAATCAAAGCAAAAATTGAAAACCATCTCAGAGATGGGAAGATGGAATGAAGAAAGATGGGAATGACAGCTTGAATGGAAGGGAATCTAGATGGCATAGAGGAGAACACTGCATTAGAACTATTGAATGTATTATCTAACATTAAATTTGATGCAGCGAAGGATGACAAATGGGGATATGCAGCAAGTATGATAGAAGGATTCAAGGTTAAAGATTACTACAGATGGATAATGCAGGAAAATCACACCACTACATGGACAACTGAAAAGATGACAATCTGGACACAAATCAAATGCAGGAAAGTGCCAACAAAAATATCGATTTTCACATGGCAAATGAGTCAAAATCGACTGCCAACAAAAAGAAATTTGAAGAACAGGAAAATCATCCACTAAGAAGAACAAATTTACTGCAATCTATGTCGACAGGATGAAACAGAAGAAGATGATCATCATCTATTCAATGAATGCTAAGTCACAATTCAAATTTGGACAAAATCAATAGTTGGCTGAAAATTACCTCGTCGGAAGATGCACCTTCAATGGATGAGTTTCAGAAACACATACCATCTTCAATGTCCGCTGAAACTTGGAAAATTTTCTGGATTGCTACGAGATGGGAAATTTGGAAAGCCAGAAATCTACGGCATTTCGAGGGATGTAACCCAGAACCAGAAATGGTGGCAATCAAGATTCAGGAATCATCCTAGAATTGGTATCAAGCCTTTCGCACAAAACACTTGACGGAGTGGAAAGAGGCGCCAGATTAAGTATGAAAATGTGAAATCATGATTCATGAGTATGCCCAAATGTGGGTTAGTTTGTATAAATGTACATTATTTTATATTAATACAAATACAAATACAAAATTGCCTACCAAAAAAAAGTTGATGTTGAAGGGAAATAAGAGATGGTTGGAGTACATAGTGAGAAACTGGCTGTTGCTTTTTGTTAGCTTGTTAATGATCCAGCAACTGTTACAAGGGTGATGATGAACTTGAGGATTTGTTTCAATTGCCACATTGCCATGAAAATGATTTTGAAGTTGGTGAATAGAGAGATCATGGTGAAGGATAATAATTGTTTCCATCAGTTTTTTATAGACAAGGGTATTGAATTCTGAATCTCCAAACGGGAAGGTACCAAACTCACTAACTAAGCTAGTTCAATTCGTTAACAGATTCCACCATTTTAACAACAATTTGTGCTCGTGCATTGACTATTTGAAGCAGAGATGAGACAAAATATCAAGTCTGAACAATATGAAAAAAAATTCTAATTTGGACCATCGAAAATAATAAGTGGCCTTTCAATTTGGAACCGTCCTGTACCAATTTGGATGGTAACAGACTCCTCTTTCTACAGACGAACCAAATGAGATGGACCTTGTTTGTCTTGCTTTGGTCATGCTTCAAGTTTCAGACAACGCACAGCCACTTGATTATACAATCTCTGACTAGGACTATAAACGATCCGAGCTCGAACGAACAAGTCATATTCAACCTCTGTTTGTTATGTTTAACGAACAACCGAGCTTATTTGTTAAACTTAACGAACAAAGCTTCGTGTTTGTGCTCTGTCTGTTAAGGTTCACGAACAGTTTGCGAACAAACTCGCGAACAGAATGGTTTGCGTTCGTTCATGTTCGACTCATTTATGTGTTCGTTTACGTGTTCGACATTGTTCGCTTTGTATTACTGAGTAATGAAAATAATGAAAAATAAGGACTTATCCATACTTTCACCATCATTTAATGGTCCATTCAAACAAAAACAATTATATTGATAAGAAAATAAATATGTATGTGCGAATACATTGCAAACACTTTAAACTGAAATCAATGTAACCGCTATGGGTTGTTTGATATGATATCAAGTATAATAAAAATCAATTTAAAATTTTAAGTGCTTAACGAGATAGTCTTATATCTCATCATATAAAAAATAAAACTTTTTTTTAGCAAAGCATATATAAAAATAAAACTATTATACCAAAAATAATATGATCATACGAAAACGTCGTTTAACGTACCAAGATCGACGAACATCGATCTCTGTTTGTTAAAATTAACGAACGAACTAAACTTGTTTGTTAAGCTTAATGAATAAAGTTTCATGTTTGAACTCTGTTCGTTAAGATTTGCGAACCGAACAAACGAGCTTTACACGAGTCGAATTCGAACTTGTTCACGAACGGCTTTGTTCGTTTACAACCCTATCTCTAACGGTGCTCTGTCTGGTAGAGAAACATGAACTTGCTGGAAAAAAAGACGAGCAACAGATACTAATAATGATGCTGTTGAAGGAAAATGTCTTCCAAATATCCATGGAGCTAAAAGCACAACACTCACTACAGAGATCTCTAAATTACAATTCAGAAAGAAAGATTTGAGAAACGGGAAAAAGGTTCAAGAACACTGATCCCATCAGCAAAAATCTAACTCATAAATTTAACACAGAACCGTATCTTCACGTTTGATCAAATCTGGACATGTTAAACGACTAATGGCTCTATAACTTCAAGTTGAGTATCCTTTTGATCCACCATGGATTAAACTCTAGCTCTCTTGCTGCTGCAAGTAGGACATTTGTACTGCTTGATATGTTCAGCTTTTGCAGGTGTGATCTTCACGCATTTCCCATGGAACCATCTTTCACAAATATCACAGCATATCCAGAACTCATCATTGGCATAATTGTCTCCACAAGCACCACACAAAGTAGCGCCCTGTTCGTCCTCGTCTTCTTCTTCCTCTCCACCACTCTCTTCCTCATCCTTTACAGCAGGCAACTTATTTCCTTTAGGCTGGGGCTCTGGCTGTCGGGATGGCTAGCAAAAGCCAAGCAAAAGAACAAAAAAGATGCAAATTAAAAGAAATTAGCGTACGTTTGGAATATGCAAACAGAAGCTTCAGTAAACCAGGACTTTACCATTCTAGAAATAGGTTTGCTCTTGCTGCTGTTATTTGGTGCAGAAGCTTGCTCCTTCACCTGCTTAACAGCGCCTGACACGACTTCGAAGACGGTTGGAACCTCATTAATCATCTGAAAGAGTCTCTTCCTGCAGAGGGACCAATTGTCAACCAATGCCATAATCAAATATGTAAAAGAAAAAAGAATTAATCTTCTCATCATGTTGAGGGGTGGAAGTATGATTGCGTACATCCTAACCTCCCCAGACCCTGCCTAAGGGCGGAATTTACTGGGTATGTTTGGTTTGGTTTACCATCTGATCTTAATGGCAATAATTCTCCAATCAAAACTAGCAAGTTATCAATCAGAAAAGTGCTTCATTTGCCAAAATAATCATAACAAGAACTTTTTCACTCAAGCTCTTAAACTCTGGAGTAAGCAACTTTCCACAATCCCCAGAATCTCAGAGTTGAAACAGAAATAGTATGGCAAGCTGCTGAAACTTTCTTTTACGAAGAGCACATGACAAGTTTATCGAATGATATATATTTAGATAAAATGTACCTATCAGCTTTGCCAAATCCAAATCGTGCACCAAAATAGAATGCAACAGAAAGGAGCCATGAATCACTGTGAACTGCAACAAGCGACAACCAGTCCTTCTCCTGCATCCCATCTCTGGCAAAATTTATTCCAAGTGCCGGCTCAGGTAGTTCAGGAGGCACTTCTTCAACAGGCAGGTTCACTTCCCACGTCTCATTTGGAAGCCCGTAGAGACAAAGATTTTCCTTTTCTGTAAGACATCCACAAATATAATAACAATTTACTATGATTAACACAAGTGGATGTGCAGTAAAAGGTAGTGATGAAACTTATTTATCAAAATAAAGCATTACCAACGTACAATTTAATCGTTAACTTAAATTTGTAAAAACTTAAGTTTTTACAAATTTAAGCAATAAAAACTGATAAGCAATTGGAGATCCACCAGAAGCCCCATTTTTCTACCACAAAAAAAAGGATACTTCCAGACAATACAATATCAAACTATGATATGGCAAGGAAAACATCAGATACTTCTTTGAATGATGCATTGCTCACTCTCCCAGTATGTATTTTTTTCCCAGCATGTACTCAAAGTGATGTTCTCTTCTTGAAGAAGACTTGAGGAATTTTAGATATGTGTCAGCTCTCAACCGTAACACAGACACAGTGTTCTGTCTCAAAGTGCGAAAAAGGCATAACAGCAGCACATAAGCTTATTTCAACCCACTATGTACACTAAACTGGAGTCATGTTAAAATTAAATATCATATCAAAGAGCAGAATAAGGGAAATGCAGTGCTGCTCATACATCTCTTGGAAAATTGTTTCCATCTAGTACTTAGTTTGCAGTTTCTAATAAAAACATCACGTGCCTCATCCTCAGCTATATTATAAATTATAAAATGAGGATTTTAAAGGAAGACCCTGAAGACATTTAAAATTAAAAATTCAAATATGATAACCGCATCATATACTAGTTCCATATATCACACCACTCACTCTTTCTTCAGTCAGTCGTCAAAGACTGGCTTTATCCAGTTATTGTTTGGTAATAACACTAGAACAGTGGGCATAAATATTTCCCAGTCACAGTTCAATCATATTATGCAAAACACCAACTTCCATAATTTGCTAGCAGTAACTTTAAAATTTACTCTATGGGAAGGAGCGTCACACGAATAACATTTTTCATCTACCAGCACAGATACCAAATCCACAGGTTCACCAACTTCGTCTGATACCTGAATGAAGTTACTTTTAAGGCGGGTAACGCGGGAAATAATCCAAATATTAATAGTGAACTAGTTACTTTAGAAACGGATTATTATCAATTCACTAACAACATAACACTTCAGAAGATTTCAGAGAAGTTCTAGACAGCATTATAAAACCCAGGCATAAGACAAGCAAAAGGTCGCGGAAGGCGAATGTCTAAATTAGAAGGCTAACACTGGGATGTGGAAGCCAAAGTGAGTATTATACGCAACCATAAAACGCTGTAAAAATGTGCAACTTTTCCCAATGTGTCAACTATCACAATTAATTCGCCACAACACAACACACTTAAAGACATAAAGTAGCCTCTTGCATAAGATTAAAAAATGTGAGAAGACTCAAACCCCCAGTTGTTCAGTCAACCGGGAATGAAAAGAAAAGCAACTTACCGGGATCACACTGATGGAAAAATTTATCGACATCTGCAGAGAACAAGTAAAATAATTAACATCACAAAATCGCTAATCAAACAAATTTTCCGACAAAAGTTCTTACAACACGTAGAAACAAACACGTACAATATTAAAAACTTCAGAAAAAAAAAAGTAGAGGTGTACAATCGAGAAAACTTCCATAATACAAAAATCTACCTGCGATTTAATGGCACGTGAAAATAGGAAGCAGGAATTAAACAATTTAAACAATAAAAATAAACAACACAACGATAGAACTAGCAGCCCCCTCCAGAAATCGAGCATCAAATGGCAACAATTTACCAGTAGTTAGAGCTTTTATTAGTCCAGCTCTTCGTCCTTTGAAATCGTTGAAGACTTCATCCACTGTTTTTGGCGGAGTTCCCTCCATTTCCAAATCTTTTACAGCAAATTTGGAGAACCCACGAGAGCAATATGGCTTCCGCCGCGAACCCGTACACGGATTGTGAGATTTAGGGCTTCATTTAGGAGCTAGGTCTACCTGTGCATAATTTGTCGAATAATGACCAAAACCCAGCATAAGAAAAGACCAGTTATCCTCAGATTAAGTTCCGTCGAATGACTCTGTGAGTGGACAAGAATCTGAAATTAACAAAGAGGAATCTGGTACAGACTAGAGGACAAGGAAACAGCGGGAATGAAGAAAATGGCTAAATGAGTCAGGGAGGCGGGGTTTACCTTTTTATTCTTTTTCGGGGAAAAATGGATTCTTAATCACATTTTAGAGAGAAAAAAAAACAAAACGGGGTAAAATGTCTGATCTCAATTATACTTTTTATTAATTATTTTTATTACTTTTTTAAGTGTGATTGTGATGGTTGATTATGTATGATTTTTCATTTTAGCAACAATGTCAAATATAATACTCTCAAAAAAACTTTCTTAGCAAATGTGTGAGCAAGTTGGTTCGATGTTGCAAGTGTGGTTGGGCCAAGAGTTATCCTTCGAACCAGCCCGATTTTTGTTCGAGAAAAAAATGGATTCTTAATCACATTTTAGAGAAAAAAAGAGAGTAAAATGCCATTATCTGAGTTATACTTTTTATTAATTATTTTTATTACTTTTTTAAATTTTATTGTGATCGTTAATACATGTATGATTTTAAAAACAATGTCAAATATTGGAGTTAATTGGACAAGTGACCTACGCAATAATCCTATTTTGAAATCTAACCTCCTATTTTATTTTTATTTATTTTTATTGTTTTTTATTTAAAAGACATTAAAAGAAAAGGAAGAAAAGAAATAAAATACTAAACCGTCTTAATACGTTCTAATCAAGTCCTCGCCGGAAGAC
>JAOYMZ010068835.1:0-12369 GCA_025802335.1 Pinguicula primuliflora
AGATTTCAGTTAATCCTTGTACTAACGCCTCTGTCTCTTTGATTTAGGGTCTGAGCAAGGTCGATTGGGACCTCACACATGCACGAGTCAATCGTTGGCAAAAAGAAATTCAGTGTGAAGCATAACTCGTGAACCCAACGGTATCATGTTGCTGATGTGGTGAGAGGAAGTTTAAGTGATCATGTCAAAGCTCTCGCTGCTGCTACTTATCATGATGATATCCCAATAAATGAAAAAAAAAGAAGTGATGAAAGTATCTAAGTGGAGCGAAACAATGGAGACATCGATGGCTGCTGTACAAAAGACTGAGACATGGACCAGATGTGAGTTACCCTTAAGGAAAAAGCAAGTGGCAGTGTCGTTGGGTATTTATTGTGAAGAAGAGAACTGATGGGACGATAGATTTGAGTCGCTCGAACACAAGGTATATGGCATGTAATTTTACCAATGAAATAGAAGAAAGTAGAATAGAAGTTATGATTGCAAAGCAGACTCTAGAAAGATAGTTTCAAATATCTAGGATCCATCATACAAAAGGATGGATGTGTAGAAGACGACGTTATCCATCGCCTCAAGGTCGGATGGATGAAATGATGTTCGGCTACTGGAGCGTTATGCGATAAAAAGTCTCACTCAAGTTAAAGGGAAAATTTTATAGAACGGTTATAAGACCAACAATACTCTACGGGTCAGAGTGTTGGGCTATGAGTCTTTCACATGCGCCGAGATTTGAGGTGGCGGAGATGCGGATGCTGAGGTGGATATGTGGTCACACGTGACCAGACAAGATTCCAAATGGGGTCTTTACAGATACACTAGGTGTCACATCTATAAGTGCCAAACTGAGGGAGGGAAGATTACGATAGTTTGGACATGTACGCAGAAAGAGTTTGGACGAGCAAGTCAGGAGAGTCGAAGGATTGAAAGTCGAAGGGCGACGTGGGCGGAGGAGACCTAAGATGACATGGGATGAGCAGATTCAGTTAGATTTAGTAGGATTAAACCTCTTAGAGGACATGACCTCTGATAGGACGAGTTGAATACGTTATATTACGGTTAAAGATACTTACCCAAATAAAATATTACGGTTAAAGATACATAAGACTATATCGAGTAGTTATTTGGTTATTGACCTCTAGACTGATAGAAATAAGTGGGACATACTAGTGGATATGTTACATCTAACTATATTTTATCTATTAAGAGTAGAATGTAGTTATTTAGTTTGTTCGTTATTTGTGTAGGCATTTATTTATTTCGGTATGTATGTAGTGCATGGTGGGGTAAGTAGTTATTTTTAGTTATATTTGATTCTCCTTTTTTATTATTATTATTTCTTATTTTAATCTTTTTTCTTTTCTATTATTATTACTATTATTGTTTTTTTTGAGCTGTGGGTCTCAGCGGAAATAATTTTCCTATCCTGTTGAGGGATGTGAGTATGATTGCGTACATCCTACCCTCCCCAGACCCTGCCTAAGTACGGGATTTACTGGATATGTTTGGTTTGGTTTGGTAGAACTGATGGGACGATGGAGAGATACAAGACTCAATTGGTTGCATAGTGATTTATTCAGACGCAGGATTAGACTATTCAAAGACCTTTTCGTCAGTGGCAAAGATCAATGCCATTCATGTTTTTTTTTCAATTATAGCTAACCTATACTTCATCTTCATCATTTCGATGTGAAAAATGCATTTTTACATGGTGATCTGAGTGAATAAATGTATATGGAAGTCCAACCCACCCCCCGAGTGCTGCACTAAACAAATGTTTAGGAGGGAAAAATCAAATGTTTGAGTGTTTAAACAAGGGGTATTCTCGTCTTTGACAAGGGGATGACTCCATTTTGGGGAAAAGGTTAAGTCCCATTCGGCTTCATCAGTGAACATTTTCATTCCTCTTCGGGACAAATCCGGTGATAGGTGAAGCCAAGGAGTGGAGCAAAGGATTCGCGAGAAGGATTAAGGCCCCGACTTGTCACATTTGAGTAGGGGGACCCTGATTTCTTTCTCTTACACTTGTACCATGGCTTTGTTGTTGGTTAACATTGTATGTATTCGAGCTCATACCTCCAGTATGACCTAAACTCATTCGGCTTGAGGCTCGATTGAGCCTCAACTATGTAACACTACTATGTTCTATTCGTATAATTAAGGTTCTCATTTCGTTTCATTTCATATGAATGTGTAAGCTTGTTTTGAATGAGAAGTTGAGGTTCCCTTGCATGTTCGGTCTCCTTTGCTAATTCTCGCACCGATGGATGTCATAAAGCACGGTTCATGGAGTAACAGAGTGGACATGTGTGACTACCTTCCGTTAGTATGAGTGCTTGCCTTAGCTTAGGTTAGATCTTGAATGTTTCTCATTTATTTAAGAAACCTTGCCTCGGTAACTCGATCACAAAGGCTTGGTTAGACTCTAAACACATGATCATGATTGTTTTCAGGATTCACCCCTAAATCTTGATGCCACAATAGGGGTAGTTAAACTTATGAGCACAATGTCACCTTTTTGAGGTTTAGAGTAGGTATGTGTCTTGTCTGTGAGCCGTAGTTGCATTTGAGTCCCGTGGTATGAACGAACAAGCAAACCTTGATGCACGAATGAACATGAGTGTTGCAGTAGTGAGGCAATACACCTTGCCTTGAGCCATTCTCCATCCATTGTCCTGTTTTTAATCTTCATTTCATCCATTGTGTTAGCTAATTGTTGAATGCAAGTGACAGTTAGCAACTTTAGTTGGTACTTCATTAGCTTAAGCTACAATCTAATCCCCTTTATTTCCAAGTTGTAGTTTAAACAATCAAATTACGCTCGGTTACTCTAATTGTATTTAAAGCAAGACATGCTAAGGCCCTACTCCTTTAGGAGATGACCCTTGCTTGCTAAGGTTGTATTACCTGTACGACTGCGTATACTTGCACATTTGAGTGACGTATATTCGTCCCATCAATCACACTGTAATATCAGGTGGTTAACAGATTCGATAAGACCACACCACACACATCTATCGGAGCTATGTTCAAATAAGATACCCTTGTGAATAAGGTTGTCAACTGTAGCAATTCGACCTTGAAGTAGCCTCCAAGTGAAGAGCTGTATCCATTTTGGTAGAAGTTTTGTCCAGGCGAGACGAAGATCTGGTCTAACATCTTCCTGTAGGGTAGCACGATGACTCCTGATCATCTTATAGCCAGAGGCAACAATATATCGCCCTTTAGGTTCCATTGTCCAACGCCATTTATCATCTCCTTCACTTAAGGAACAAGAATCAATTTTTAGCAGCAGTAACCGTAGTCTTTCCTGTTCCCACGTGCGTAGTGACCTTCTGAAGTTCAGGATCCCTTCTCGTTTCTCTCCCTCAAGAGAAAGGACCTTATATACTGTCAAGTTTTTTGCTCCAGATAGCCGATACAGATCACTAAACAATGTTTCTAGACATCCGTCCGAAGTCCAGTTTGTTTGCTAGAAAAAGGCTCTCAAGCTAGAGGCAATTTCCATGGTTATTTTGTCAACAAATCAATTCTCATTTGCACATGAGTTCGACATATCCTTCCAGACTCGAGACACATTATCTGGTAGAGATATAAGATAGGTTTCAGCTTGATGATCTGAAGCACAAAGGCTCTTGCTGCGAATGATTAATTCCCAAAGGCTGTTTGGATCTTCTTTTAGTCTTCATATCCATTTCATCAACAGTGCAATGTTCACTGTCTGACGATCCTTTATTCCTAGCCCTCCATCCTGTTTTTTCATACAATGGATCTCCCATTTTATCCAATGAATTAGATTGTAACCTCCAGGAGATTTTTGCCGAAGAAATCGTGAAATAATTCTAGTAAGCTTCTTCAAGACCTGAGATGGAGCTTTAAAGATCAAAAGGTAATATAATGTTGAGCTTGTGAGAATAGATTTGATCAAGGTCAATCGTTCAGCAAGTGATAAGAATCTGTTATCCCATCTTGAGAGTTTGCTTTCCATTGTACGGATTAACTTATCCCATATTTTCACCTTCGTCGGATTATCACCTACTGGTAATCCCAGATACTTGAAAGGGAGCTTCCCTTTCTGGCAGCACAAGATATCGGCATATGTTTCAATCTCAATCGGAGAGACATTCAGGCCATATAGGTGGCTCTTAATGAAACTAACAGACAAGCCTGAAATCAGTTCAAAAACCTGAAGAATACCTTTTACAGTGATAACATCTTTACGAGTACCTTCAAGCAATAACAAGGTGTCATCCGCATATTGTAAATGCGAGATTGATAACTCACCAATTACCGCACATTTCAAATAATTCAGCGCCTTAGCCTTATTGATCAACATGCTTAATCCTTCAGCAGCAATAAGAAAGAGATAGGGGCTTAACGGATCACCATGCCTTAAACAATGTTGGAGCTTGAAATCTTCAGCAGAGCTTCCATTAACCACCACACTAGAGCAGAGGTTACACATTCAGCGATTCAATGTATTCAGTTCTCACAAAAACCGAATGTCTCTAACATTTGCAAAAGATATATCCAATCTACTGAATCAAATGCCTTTGTAAAATCCACCAGCAATAGAAATAGAGGTTGCCTTGAACGTTTATAAGTATGAACGACCTCGTTCACTGCCAGAATACCGTCCAGAATTTGCCTCCCCTTTAGAAAGCCAGTTTGGTTCCAAGAGATAATGGAATTCACCACCTTGCTCAATCTGGCTGTTAAAATCTTGGATAGAATTTTGTATGCATACCCCACCAAAGAGATTGGGCGATAATGCTCCATAGATACTGAATTATCAATTTTTGGGACCAGAGTGATTAGAGTTGAGGTTAAGCCTCTTGCTAAGCGGCCTGATGCAAGAAACTTCTACAAAAATAGAGTGAAAGCATTTTTGACAGAATGTCAATGCTTTTGCCAGAAATAAAAGTTATATCCATCAGCCCCAGACTTTTATTTGGAGAACAACTCCAAACTGCTGCATATATTTCATCCTCAGAAAAGATTTGAAAAAGTTATTGGTTTTCTGCTAGTGAGACTCTTCGATCCGCTGGAATTTTTAGGAAGGTCTGTCCAAATTGTCTGATGTATATTGCTTCTTAAAGTGCTCCGTAATGCTTGATTTAACTCCAACTACATCACTACACCACTCTCCGTTTATGTAGAGTCCACGAATGTGATTCTTTCTTCCGTTTGTTCTAACCCTTGAGTGGAAATACTTAGTGTTTTTATCTCCTTCTCTGATCCATTTTGACTGTGATTTTTGCATCAACAGTGTTTCTTTCTCAAGCATGACTTTTTTTTGTCTGAGATCTCATCAGCTTGTAGCTCCCTCATTTCTTACGTAGTGTCAAAATGTGTTTGGTCCATCTTCAATTTGCTCAGCCGACTGTCGATATTACCATAGGCATTTTTGTTCCATGTACTAAGCTTGTAATGGAGATTTTTAAGCGAGTGATGAAGAATATAGCCTTTGGTTCCAGTTATCCTCAATTCACTCCATTCCTTTTCCACCATATCTGCAAAACCCTCAACTTCATTCCAACTATTCAATGTATTAAATAGCTTGGGCCCCCAATTTAGCTCTTTTGTTTTCAACAATATAGGACAATGATCTAAGACACTTCTATTAAGAGCAAATTGGTACAGTTCTGGCCAGGTATGGGACCAAGGATCAGATATCAAGAACCGGTCTATAGGGCTGCAACAAGTATTTTATTCTGCATAACATGTGAATTGCCTTCATTGTAGGGGGGGGATCAAGAAGGTCTGTTGATCTTATGAAGTGCTGGAAGTCCAAGATTTCTCTAGCATTCGGTTGTGAGAGACCAACTCTTTCTTCAAGAATTTTAATAGCAATGAAATCGCTCCCAACACACCAATTGTTGCCCAATGAAGAACATATGTAGGTTGTTAGCCTCCTCCATAAATCTTTCTTTTCTATCATCAGAGTCGGTGCATATACAATGATTATACTTACTGGAATGTGATCTGGGCCCCAAGTCCCATAAACACTGAGAAAGCCGTCCTCTGTATAGGAGTTTATCAGTTTAAAAATGTCAGACCTCCACATACTCAAGATTCCACCTGAGCGCCCATTCGATTCTCTAGGACACCAAGAATAAGTATCATCTGTCCAAATCTGTTTGCAGTCCCTTGCAAAATCTCTCTTCCGTTTTTGAACTAAATTTGGGACAACCAGTTTTTTATGTGGCTTCCCGAGCCCCCAGATGTTAAAGCTCACTATCTTCATTGATTAGAAACAGTAGACGATGGTCCAGAGGTAGCAACAAATTTTAGATGCTTCCTGTATTTTTCTGAGGCAGACTTCTCAAGTTCATCAACATGTTCATCATTTTATGATCATGCTCAGGAGATGAAACTCCAATAGATTTTGCCATGTTCCAAATGAACTTGGATTGCGAAGACGGGCTTCCATCTGGCAAAGAGCACAGATCATGACCAAATTCAAAATCAAGAGGTCCTTACAAGCGCCTGATTTCTAGATATTCTCCGTATGACGCTAAAGCCAGCATTCAGAATTTTTTTCTTGGATTGTGCATCCCTATATTGTTCTCTCCAGTGAATTTGGGGTTAGATCCAGATAAGCTTGCAATTGGAATGGATCAGATCTACTAATTCCATCCAGGGTATCAGAGTGTGCACCTTTTCCTCAGTAATAGGAGTAGATGATCTTCTGTGAGCGGCATTAGGGTATGAGTTATCGAACTCCCTCGCTGAACCATTAGGTCGGAATTGAGATTTAGATGGAGATGAGTGATTACTGTAGGAGCTTCTCATTCCAGAATTTCCTTTGTCGCTTCCTTCAAGTATCAAAGTGTTACCTGGAGGATCAAGGACAGCAGGATCAACTAACTTCTCTTTCTTATTTTGCCTTCCAGTATTATTAGGCACTGTATCACAATTGCTCTCCTTAATTGACGGCCAAATTGTTTCCTTGAGCCATCCATTGTCTCTGCGTACTGAGGGCATAGAGGGTCTGCAAATTTCTTCCTCCACATACAAACTGAAATTTCATGCTCTGCAGCTGTTTTGAGCTGTTGCTTCACCAGCAATTTGGATGTGCTAAGAATTTTCACACGTCCGAACTGCATCCCAGTTTGATGTTTCGTTTTTTTATCGACCTTGAGAATCGTTCCAATATTTGTTGCAGTTTCTCTGGAAATCTTTGCACTGGAAATGCAAGGGCGTGCTTTTAATGCAAATCCACACTGGCCGAACAAGTTTACCATCAACTACTTCCTAGGGACGTATACCGTGGATGCACATTTTTCTAGTGGTCTCAGTATCAACCAGCAATGACATCTTATCTTCCATATTACTCAGCTTAACCAGGACTTCACCCCCTTCAAGATGCACAACACGACCCTGAGGGTAGCCATTTTCCTCTAATATTCTGTCTAGAGCGGTATTATCCAGAATTGGGATTGGCATTCCCACCAGACAGTTCTCAAGCCACGTTGAGTTTTTGGGCTTACAGATATATTTCATAGTAACTAGTGGTATGGCAGAGTTCATACCTTCAAAAGTCACCACATCATTAGAGTTTGGAGTCTAATTAGTAGATGGGTTGTGAGATACCCCCGTAGAAGATGGTTTCCAGTTTGCCTCAGTCGCAGATCTGACATAATTCACAGACAGTTTTGTATTCTCAACTAGAAGGCCATTCAACTTTTCAACCAAGCTTTGTAGATTAACATGCTTCGCGAACCGGACAAAGCCATAATGTCGATCCCAATTTTCAAGTCTGGGTGGGGCATGTACATCCCTCACTTGCACATATCTTCAAAGAAGGACCAAATGTTCGAATCATTCCAGGTAGTTCGAAAATTAGCCACATATAGCGATACAGATGATTCTCTTAATTTTGCAATGAAAGGAGGTAGCTTTATAGGTTTTGGCAGAGCGGCAGGTTACCTTTCTTTTGTAATCGCTACTTTCTCATTTGATTTTTAATTTCCGACAATAGTTGTCCACGGGAGCTCCCCATCTTCCTCACCGGTCTCCACATCAAGGTGACGCTCAGATGACTCTCCAAGTTTAGTTGCCATTGCATAAAGTCGATTTTCCACGAGAGTTCAGTTTCCGGCAAGATTAGAAAGAGATTGAAGAGAGAAGGGAGGGCATTTTGAAAATTAAACCAACTCTGAACTAAAAATTGAAGTCTTGAATCTTACCCCTAATTGATCAAATCCTCTATTACACGAAGATTAAGAGGAATGTAAATCTTAAAAGGATTAGAATATGATTGCTTTTGATTAATTAAGAGGGATGCTGAAGTATTGGTTAGGAATTGAAGTTATGATATCCACGCAAGGTATGTACATCTCCCAGAGGAAATACATTATTGACTTACTTGCAGAGATTGGGTTACTCAAGTGTAAGCCAGTTGATTAATCGATAGTTGTGAACCATGGAGTGAAGATTTTTGAAGAGGTTGAGCTAGTGGAGAAGATGAGATATCAACATTTGGTGTGGAAGTTGATCTACTTGGCACATACCTGGCTCGACATTGCTTGTTTTGGAGATCGTTAGTCAATTCATGCACAAACATATAGAAGGAATGCATGGATGTTGTAGTAAGAATATTAAGATACGTAAAAGGACCATAGAATCCCATACTAGAGACATGTCACCTGAAGATAGATGATACACTGATTCTGACTGTACACAAAATCCAGTAGAAAGAAAATCAACCTCATGATATTTCACATTTGTTAATAGTAATCTTGTCTCATAGAGAATTAGAAAGCAGAACGTTATAGTGAGTGCTGAAATTAATTCTGAGAGATCACTTGAGGATGAATTGTTGTGGCTAATGAAGTTGATGACTGAAATTGACTTTCCACCTGATCGAGGATTAACTGTTGTGGCTAAAGAAATTGATGATTGAACTTGTTTTCCACTTGATTGTGGATGTTTACTTAGATGTGACAACATATCTACCATATAAATCTCACAAAATTAATTTAGCATAACCAGACAAAATATGTTGAAGTCCATAAACATTGTAAATAGAAAGTTGGATAGTGAACAAATATTTTGAATTCCAAAATACAGTCGTAAAAATAAGTTTTCTACAAGTCATTGGTCCATCTCTGGATAGTTAGGGGTAGTTCAATGAGACAATTTAGTTGTTCATCTAAACTGTATAACTGAGTGGCATTTGTGAGGGTGGCCGTCAAGTATTTTGAAGTTGTCTAGATAACCTAAAATGCCATTTAGTATACAGTTTTTGCTGACGCTTTCTCCTACTCCAGATTCCAGCGGTCACCCAGTCTTAGAAGTAGCTCCGCTTCATCCCAGCCGAGGGAGGGGGGGACGATGGAGTGCAGTCAATCGTCGTGCACGCATCGGGGGTGGATGGACGGGTTGAACTAGGAGCAGCTTCACGTCTTTCAGCCGGAAATGTCGGGTGGAGGATGGGCGACATGATCAATTTGCCGTGCGATTGCAATCTTCGTCTTGTCTCTACTTCTCAAGACAACATCCTTAGTCGAAGAGCGGAGGCTCCTCTTCTGCTAGATATGTTAGAGTTTAGAAGAAAGGGGAAAGAAACTGGGCCGACCCAACATTCGAGGTCTCGTGCCCGTGAAGAAGAAGCGAACCCGACCGTTTATGCTAGGTTCAAGTCTCGTGTGTGTGGGTGCATATGTAGGGATGAATTTGGTAAAAATATAGGTATCCTCATTAAAATTCTAATACCAAAGTGATGATTATTCCCACTATATCCTTATTTAAACCTTTCTTTACTGACTTCCAACGAGTGGGAGAGAGAATTCTAACAAGATAATGGCCCACCCAATCCAAATGTACTTCTGGATACTGTATCAGAACTCCCAAGAATGATTACCACCATTTTAGTTTTGATCCACCCAAGACTAATTTGTAATCTCGTTTTTTTTGCCTCAGACTTTCCTTGGAATAAAAAAAATACAGTTATATTTGAAAAAACTTGAAAAATCTATTTGATGGATTTTGGATTAGACTAGTCCCAACCCCAACGAGTGGTTGGCGGGAGGATGAGGATTGAGGATGAAGGTTACCCACCGGAAAGGTCCACCTGCACTTTTTCTCGCTTTTCCGACACGTTTCGATTTCTCTATGGCATGACATCTGCTTTTCAGGCAGTGTGGGACCCATATGTTGACGAGTTTGCAGTTTAGCAATTAAAATTGGGGGGAACAGGAACAGTTCGGAAGATCTTGTGCGTCACATGTTAGAAAACGTTTTGGGTAAAATAATAAGTGATGGAAAGATCTATTTCTACGTTGTGAGAAAGTAAACGACTGCAATGACTGCAACGACTGCAACGACTGCAACGACTGCAACTACTGAAGAAAACGACACCTCAATTCAACAAAATCAAACCATCCCGGCCGTCCAAATGTTTTCTGTGCAAATTATCCACGCCGCACGTCGCCTACCTTCTACCGACTCATCTCAGTCGTCGATCATTTCCTGCGATTTTCTAGGACTTCGCCTCATTCTGCTTCGTCTCGCTTCACGCCTCCATCATTGACGACCGCTCTTCTAGATTCATTCTTCAGGTTTACATCTCTCCTACATTCATCCTTCGGGTACATTAATTTAGATTCGTTATTACCTCAATTTATTGTTCTTTTGATTAATTTTGCTTTTTTTTTTGAAGAATTGTTCATAATTTTTGCCTATTTGCGCGTAAATTACTTTCCAGGTTATGCAGCAAATAGGTAATAATCATTATACTATCCACTTTTCAATCTGTAGTGCAATTTTTGTTGGGCCCAGCGGATAAAATAATAATAATGGAGAAATCAGGCAGGTGCAGTAAATAAATGGACACCGAGAATTTAATGTGGTTCACCCTCAATTTTGGGCTACGTCGACGGGACAAACTCCGAACAATTCTTCCACTATAAAATAGTAGGTACAAGAGAATCTTCTCTAGAACTTCTAGAGGCTAACCAACACCGGAGATCTACCCAAAAATATTTCCCCAATATTTTTGTCACTCCCCCAATTTAGGAACACCCTAAATAACTCTCTTACAGAAGAAATCCTCTTCTTCTCTCAATTTGTGAATGTCTTCTATCATTGGTGTTATATTTTGAGAAGTGAAAGAACTGCCTATTTATAAGCATCTGCAAGCCTGCATTATGCAGCAATTGTTGAAAAATGCAGCCTGCCTTTGTTGAAAACTCCTTCACGCGTGCCTCCATCATTGAATTGTAGTGGCCATCATTCCATCATTGAATTGTAGTGGCCATCATTGAATTGTAGTGATTCTTTCAAACTTTATCTAGAAGGATGTCACGTGGAGGGACCAACACTCCTCCGCCTTTAGCGGGATTCCCCTTCCGCTTAACATATCCCTCATCCCTCACAAAAGACTGTATGTCGAAGATCCCCCATCCCTCACGAAGTTGCTGGACTCAATCTGGAAGAGTTTATTCCGATTTTCTAGGATTCCAGCGTATCAAATCTCTCTCCCTCCATGAAGGAGAGACTGTTCCCCTTCTTCCCCTTTGTTTCAACCATCATTTTCTCATTATGTACTGTGTTTTTTCGATTTCATTTTGGTCTTCCTTTTCTAGGCAATTTCATTTACCCGTTTGTTATAGAGTTCGACTATGTGCATTTCGGTTTATGGCTTTGTTTCTGTCCATTTCTTCATTCGTATTCTATTCATTTTACTGTTTTTCTTATAAATCGCACATTTCCTCATGTCTATTGTGTAGGCTGATTGAGTGACTCACATATATTTGTATTCAGCATTCTAAATGATCTGTGGTTTGATATGGCAGATGCTATTAGTGGTTCACAAATGTGCATGTAAAGGGAGTTACATTTCTGCAGGTAATTATTGGTTGTTCCCGGTTGGTCTTAATTCACTAATTGGTAACCTACTGCAAATATGTGCTTCTTCCATTGAAGAGCAACGTTGAATGTGACTTGCTATGTTTTTTATGCAGGAGGAGAAACTCCAGAACTGGTGAGCTAAAACTGGGTGAACTGTGCAGAACACAAGCTTCTCTCTTCATCAACAGACCAAGTGGCCGAAGCTAGAGACAGAACACTTGGATTTTGGAATGTATTTACATCTTCAAACAATCCGTAAGTTTAGTTTGGCAAGTTGCTTTTGCACTTTGTGTGTTTGGGCAGTTAAATACATAGTTACGAGAGGAGAAATTATTTTGGTGCTATTTATTGGTTCACGTTCATTCTTTAAATCTTCCTCAGAATCAAATAAGGCTTTTCACATCCACGAGGAGTTTTCATTCCCCACTATGTCATCAATCGGTAGTAGGTTTTCCTTTTTGGAAGGAAATTTCCCTTTTCCATGGACAACCCTTTGTGTTGTCCATGGAAAGGGGA
>JAOYMZ010068846.1:0-12369 GCA_025802335.1 Pinguicula primuliflora
GGATGTCCATCAATAAGCTCCTGAGTGTATCTGTAGCAACATTCTCAGCCAAAGGTAAAAAGAAGCGACCTGTATGAATGATTCATAATCGAAACCCGAAAATAGGATAGACAGTTATAGTTGTGTCTGTCATTTCGCTTGCTGGCTCGAGTCGTCTCTTTCAATTTTTTTCTGGCCAGGGGTAATCTGTTCTTCCCAACAACCTCAGGTAGGGAAGCTAGGTCTGTTGAGCGCCGGTTTTTCAATGTAACGGATACTCGTGCTCTGAGATTATGGCAGTCATCAAATCATTCCTTTTTGGAAGTGTAATGGTGGGTGCTTTAACACACATGCTGTAGAATATAAATGTCAATACCGCAGATCTATATGAACTTGAAAATGGACATGTTTTGTGCATCGCTATTCTTTTGGTAGCATGCAGAGAAGATTAGGTCTTTTCTTGTGTGCTTTATTTATTTTGTACTTGTATTTGAAGAGCATGCAGATATGAAAGGCTACTGATATATATGTGGGTATGTTCCTGGCCTAATACTTGAGGGATATATTTTTTTTTTCTCTTTGTGATAATTTGCTTTTTGTATAATACCACCAGCTAGTGCAGACTGCAGAACAATGGCCTGGTTTTACATACTATTTACACTTTAGAATTTCTTCTTCACTTGCTGGTCTAATCAAGAACATATTATCCTCCTCTGATATTCTGGATACTGGAGTCAGCTTTCATTCTGATATCACAACAGTTTCCCGCTCAAATACTTCAGAAAATACTCCAGTATTCCCCCAATAATGCACACACCATCTCTCTCTTCATACTTCCCACAAAAATGATGAATGACACCTTCTAAGTAGGACACCTCCCAATAGGGCACCTCCATGGCATCTCTCACATTCATAAAGATGGGGTCTCACACACACCAACATGTGTGTGTGCTCCCACATGATGTGAATAGAAGGTGTGGGGGTGTGCACATAGTGGGAGGTGCATCCTTTGTTTCTTTTTTTTAGCCAAGCACTATCCTTTGTTTCTGTTCCTTATGATTACTTGGTGTCTATTGTGTGGGCTGGAGGGACCGTTACTTTATCTTATTGGGTCTGGAATCAAAGCCCAAATGCCCTTGGGATAGACTTGGATCTTGTCCTGTGTCCTGGCTCAGCTCAGCCTCAGACGGATTGACCGAACGAAAATGGTATATCAAAATTAAAAAAAAATGACAATAAAATTGTGGGAATAGGGTGCTGTGACATCAAAAATTTTATAATGTTGGTCCTAAATTTTCTTGCGACAAGAAAAAAAGTTGACTACCCTAGTTCAACTCTCTGACGAAACACATAGCATAGTGTGCGATTACATATAACATTCGCGAAATCCCCAAAATTCGTCCGATAAATCTGTAAATTTGACCACCGTAACCCTTCTGCTTCCTTCTAAAGTTGAGGCTATGGATATAGATATTTATATGGCCTCTTTTTTTTGATAGGTAATGTCATCGAGGATATTTAAACTTGTGATTTGTTCGTGCAATTGTCACTCCTATTTCCACTAGGCCAACCCCTAATTCATTTTATATGGCCTCTAAAGCTAGGAAAAACAAACAGACTTCTGCTTCCATGGACAATCTGCAGATGGATCCTGGGCTGCTGTCGTCCGTGGAAAAATCTGACCTTGTGGCGCCTGTTCAGTCAACTGAGGAGGAGATTGAAGCGGATAAATCCCTCCCGATGGATGTTAATCAGTCAGGTAATGATGGTGACATTTTGATGGAGAAAATTTTAGGCTGTGTTGCCGAATCTCATCCCCAATCTGAAGTTTCTCATCCAAGGGATCAGTTTGTGCTTAAGGCGACAACTCAGGGATATTCTGCTTCCAATCTTTCATCACTGAATACTCAAGTACGTGTTAAGGGTTGGACAGGTGAGTTATCTTTCAAGAACTGTCTCAAGCAAAATCTTTCTGGTGCTGATTCCATTTAGGCTCCTGTTGATGACTTTGAACTGCTAGAAAATGATACCAACTATAGCACAGTTAATGGTATGCCATGTATTGTATTCTCTGAGCGTGTGCACAAGCTGATAGAACGTAGTATGGCTAATACAATCATCATCAGGTCTTTGGGACGACAATTTAGTTATAATGTTCTGATGCAGCGTCTCAGAATCCTTTGGAAATTGTCTGGTGATTTTTAGCTTGTTGATATGCCTGATGGTTTCTGGTGCGTAAAGCTTAAATCACAATCTGATTATGAACGAGTGTTGTTGAATGGTCCTTAGTCTCTAATGGGTTAATATATAACTGTGCATCCTTGGCAGAGGAATTTTAACACAAAAGATGCTCATATTGATGCAGTTCTCACCTGGATTCGTATTCCTAGGTTGCCTGCTGAATATCTCCACCCGCAAGTGCTAGAAAAGTTGTCTAAACCAATTGGAATGTTTGTCAAAGCGGATATCCATACGCTTAAAGCTCAGTGTGCGCAGTTTTCAATGATAGCTCTTAAGCTGGATCTGTGCTGCCCTTTAGTGTCACAGTTGATGATTGATGAACAATGTTATAATATCCAGTATGAGGATTTACATCGCATTTGTTTTAATTGTGGATGTTTCGGACATTTGATCGATGAGTGTCAAGCCCTTAGGAAAGCAGCACATGCTGATATACTTGCTCCCACAGAGGATGATACAGTAAATTCTTTGCCTGAGCCCCAAGGAGAGTTGCCAATTCAAAGTGATCCCTTGTTTGGTGACTGGATGTTGGCACAAAAAAGAGGGAGGAGACCTCTACATTTGCAAACACCTCTACAGAAGGGTAGGATATATATCAATCAAACTGAGCGATCTGGGATAATTCCTCCTTTCTCTTTTAATGCTTCTCGTTATGACGTTCTTAACTCTGTTTCTGATCAGGCTGCTAATCATGGTTTGAATTTGCAGGATCTTCATTTATCTGAGCTATCAAAACCTCCAGGAGACTAGGACTGCAAAAATGGCTCTTTATCAAACAAGGGAGTCGAAGGCCTAATAAGCAGGCCCCTAAAGAGGGTCTGTCTATTGTTTGGATGAGGAAAAACCACTCTAAAGCACACGGTCAAATGAAAACTATTTCTACAACATCCGTAGAAGCCTCCTCATGTTCTTCCAAACAGCCCAGAATTGAGTCCAACATATCTCCTTTAACCCAGCTTCCCCATATCAAAGAAAACTGTACCCTACCCCAGTCCTATTTAGCTCACTCTTCAGATGCTGATCACGTAGCAGTTACTCTTTAGCACCCCCTAGCCTCTAAAGGCTCTACTCCACAAGAAATGCAGCCTGATCATGATTCAGGGCATCCATTGCAGACCAGCCCTGGTCACCCCAATGGAGGCATTCAAATGCGGGGTAAAATGGTGGCTATAGGTTCCTCCAACCGACCTCAGGGCAGACATAAATCAGACATGGTAAATGAGTAAGGTGGTATGGATTTGGAGTCCTGGAACCTAAGCGAGGAAGAGGTTGATGTCCCCGCCATGGTTCAGTAAGGGATTGTTTTATCTTTTTGCTAGATTGCAACACTGCACTATTTTAATTTTATGTCTCGACAAACTTTAAAATTACTAGCGTGGAACATACAGGGGATTAAAAATAACTGTACTATTTCTACTTTGAAAACGCTCATTAAGTTGCATAGTATTAATTTTCTTGTCTTATTAGAACCTCGTGCTAATAGGGATAATGCTTTGCTTATAATAAAACGAATCGGTCTAGGTTTTACTCAATCATTCAGAGTAGAATCTAGTGGTTTTTCTAGAGGGATTTGGCTACTTTGACAATCGCACATAACTGTTGAGATCCTTAGTTTTGATTGGCAGTATATTCATATTTCTTTATCGTCTAGTATGTTTCCTACATTTTCTCTCACTGCTGTCTATGGGGTCCCTATTTTACAGGTCCGGCTGACGCTTTGGGCTCAGCTTTCAAATCTCCCGCTCACGGATAACAAGCCATGGATAGCTATAGGAGATTTTAATGCCTATCTCTCGGCTCAGGATAAACAAAGTATGCGGAAATCGAATGGATGCAGTTTATTTAATCGTTGGATCTGTGATGCAGGGATGGATCCTCTTGGATTCACAGGTCTTATGTTCACATGGGCTAGGGGTTTGTGTCATGAACGTCTAGACTGAGTTCTAGCAAATGCTGAATTTCGTCGTGTCACAAATACGATCCAGGTGCAACATCTACCTCGATTAGCCTCCGATCATTCGCCAGTTGTCACAGCATTAGCAGCTAGAACTGGGGTGAGTAATATCCTTGGACAGTTTAGATACTTGAGAGCATGGGAAGCTCATGATCTTTGGGACAGTTGGTTGGCTTGTATGTGGCGACATGATATATGTCTGGTTGATGCGTTGGACAGTTTGCAAGATAGTATCCAGCTTTGGAAAACAGATTACTTTGGTGATATTTACAAAAGGAAGAGGCGAACTCTGGCCAGGTTGGCAGGATTGCAAAAGGCACTTTCGGTAAGGGGCTCACAATATTTATTGGATCTAGAAATGGAATTACGGAGGGACCTGGAGAAGACATATTTACAAGAGGAGCTCCTCAACAAACAAAATAGTAGATCGAAGTGGATTAAATATGGTGACAAAAATACAAAGCTGTTTCATTCAAGGTTTAAGAGGCAGACTAGTAATAAAAAACCGAGCGTCATTCGACTGGCTTCAGGAGTCTGGTGCTCTGATCCCTCTCAGCTACGTCATGAAGTTACAGAATTTTTTCAAAGGCAGTTTGCAGAAGAAAGTTGTTCCTTTCCCCAGTCAATACAGTCAAACCCTGTTCGAGGTTCCTTCAGTCAAATTTCAGAGGCTCGCCATCAGATATTGGCTGCAGAAGTATCGGACGAAGAAATTAAATCTGCTCTATTCAGTATGCATCCGGACAAAGCTCCTGGTCCTGATGGTTTCTCGGTAGGATTTTACCAATATAACTGGCAGATTGTATCAAGTTCTATCTTAGCCTTTGCTAAATATACTTTTAATTCAGGTGTTCTGGATTCTAGAGTAAATCGAGGTATGATCATCCTAACCCCGAAGATTGACCGCCCCGAAAGTTTTGAGCATTTCAGACTGATCTCTCTACTGAATATCAATGCCAAGCTGGTCACTAAGGTTATTGCAAACAGATTGAGGTTGATTATGCCTCAGTTGATAAGTCCATCACAGACCGGTTTTGTTAAAGGCAGGCAAATCTCTGATAGTATAATTGCAGCCTAGGAAGCAGTCCATACATTGAGACATAGTAGAGGTAAGGTCACCTACATGGCGCTAAAGCATGACCTTGCAAAAGCTTTTGATAGACTGCGCTGGTCTTTCATTCAAGACACCCTCAGCGATGGCAAAATTCCAGAAATTTTATCTAAAAGTCATCATGTCATCTCTGTCCACAAATTCCTTGCAAGTCATTTGGGATGGTCAGAAAGGACAAACATTTAATCCATCAACTAGTGTACGAAAAGGTGATCCTGTTGCACTGTATCTGTTTATTCTTTGTATGGATCGGTTGTCACAATTTGTTCAGAGGAGTGTAGCTGAAGGTAAATGGAAACCATTTCTCTTCGGGAAAACTAAATTCCCGCTTTCACATCTTATGTATGCTGACGATATTCTTCTATTTTCTGAGGCTTCTTTGGAGCAAGTGTATAACATTCGTGCTCTGCTTGAGACATTTGGGTGTTTCTCAGGATTGAAGATTAATAGGAGCAACTTAGAGTTATTCTTCTCTAAAAATACGCCCCAAGAGACTGCTGAGGAGATTAGTGCATATTTTGGTATCCCAAAGGTTGACAGTTTGGGTAAATATCTTGGAGTACCCCTGTCTTTCAGTTCATCTCCAGCAGTTCTACATAGAGATCTTATTGGTAAGGTGACTGCAAAGCTGGCAAAATGGAATCCGCACTTAATTTCACAAGCTGGGAGGCTCACGCTTTGTAAGTCTATCCTGAATGCCTTACCAGTTTACAGGCTACAAACTATAGCTCTTCCAAAATCCATTTGCAGAAAAGTGGATAGCCTCATTCGAAACTTCTTATGGGGCGGAACTCTGGAAGATAGGAAGCAATCTCTCATTAGTTGGAATGTCTGTTGTAGACCAAAAAAGATGGGTGGATTAGGACTCCGGAAAATTGAAGATATGGGTCTTGTGCTGATGTTAAAACTAGCATGGCAACTGACTGCGGGAACTTTTAAGCCATGGATGGGTATTCTGGCAGCCAAGTACAGGTTTTCTCGAAATGAACTGCTATTAGGGGTACCGTGCATAGCTAATAGCTCCCCGCTCTGGCGGATGATAAGGAAACTGCTCCCACTTATCTGCCAATGTATAGCTTGGCATCCTGGCGATGGAACTACAATAAAATTCTGGTTGGACAGTTGGTCTAGCCTTAAGGAGCTGTTATATCCTTTGGCAATCAGTTTGATCTCAGCTTCTGACTTGTATTCTACTGTCTCATGTTTTGTGTTGCCTACAGGTGAATGGGATCTACCAAAGTTGACTGCATGTTTACCTCTTGATGCTGTTGACATGATTCGAACAATTATCCCTCCTATAGAAGCAGTCGGTCCAGATCGTGTTTGCTGGAAATGGACGGCATGAGGGAAGTATACAAACGCCTCTTCCTTTGCATTTTTATTCAATTCTTCGTGGCCGGTTACTAATATTGATTGGGGTAATTTATGGTATCTGGAGCTGCAGGAAAACATCAAGCTATTCCTATGGAAGGCAGTAAGGGGAATTTTGTGGACAAATGCTGAACGGGCACGTCGTAGATTGTCCACTTCCCCTTTCTGTCATCTATGTGGGCATGTTGAGTCCATTCTTCACGTGTTACGTGACTGTTATAGGGCTAAACTAATATGGCGGAGCCTAAATTCATCGCTGTCGCATCTATTTTGGAGCCTTAGCGATTCTGAGCAGTGGCTAACCTTAAACTTATTTTCATCGTGAGTAATACTGACTGGTCTTTATGTTTTGCAGTTACTTGTTGGGTTCTTTGGCATTGTCGCAATGCAAAAATCTTTCAAGGTAGACCAGCAACTGGAGTGGAGGGTGTCTTTCAAATATGGGCAATCATGCACGCTACGAAAAAGGCTTTCACAATGAACAGGAGAACATCTCCAACACCAAACCTTTCAGGTGTTGTGACGCGAGCTCCTCAACAGCAACGAGTCTATCTTTTCACAGATGCTGCTGTAACTTATAGTGATGGAAAGGCAACAATTGCTGGAAATTTTCAGTCTTTACGGGGAGTATGGAAACTTGGTTACAGTCTGTTTTTAGGAAGATGCCCGCCTCTAATAGCAGAGCTTTGGGGTATATGGCATGAACTTAATATGACATCGTTGCAGGGCTTTGATAATGCCATTTGTTTACAGACTGTGAGGAGGCAGTGCAACTTTTAAAGGATCAGAATCATTCAAGCATTGGTCTATCCATTTTGCAGGCTATCATAAATCTGGTAAATGAGTTTCCAGTTGCTGATATCTCTTGGATTTCCAGAAATGCAAACGGCCAGGCTGATTTGATGGCTAAAATGGCCTTGAATTATGATGATTATGTGATGAGGTTATTCTCTGACAATCCGTTAAGCTGTTCATTGTTGTCCGGGGATGAAAGATGTCAGAATAGGACGAACCCTTGCCAGTCGGAGAATGGCTGGTCGACTGCAAATATGATGTATATGCCTTCAACCTCCTCAATGAATCTTGTTGCTTTTAAGCCACCTTGAAGGGTGCTTTTGCTTTTCAAGTTTTGAACAAGTTTACTGTAATTACTCCTATGTATTCAAAAAAAAAATTCTTACGACAAATATAATCGACACACTTGTGTCTTTATAGTACTTTGTAGTTTATATATTAGGTTTATAGAGTATGGATCTAGTAGGCAGCCCTACTATGGGCAGTCCATGTATTATAGGCAGCTACAATGAGAGCCGTTAGATTTTATTAAATCTGATGGCTCTCATTTTATCTGTTTTTAAAGAACAACTATTTCCTATCCTATTTCTTCACCCAGCAGCCCTATGAAGGAAGCAGCCTCTAGATTAAGATTCAGCAATTCTCAACAGTTGGAATCGCGACTTTGTGCAGTAGGATGGAGCTTGGCCGGAATTGGGGTCTCCATATTAGGGCTCCACCGGAATCGTGGGTGGATGGGGCTCCTACGCGAAATCGCAGGAGGATGGGGCTCCTGCGCGAAATTGCGACTCCGCGCCGCCGCCAAAATCGTGGGAGGATGGGGCTACTGCGCGGAATCATGGGAGGATGGGGCTACTGCGCGGAATCATGGGAGGATGGGTCTCCTGCGCGGAATCGCGACTTCGCGCCGCCACCAGAATCGTGGGAGGATGGGGCTCCTGTGCAGAATCGCGACTCCGCGTCGGAGGATTAGGGCTTTGCCGGAATCCAGGGCTTCGCGCAGGATGGGGCTTTGTCGGAATCCAGGGCTTCGTCGGATTCGCAATTTCGTCCTTGTTTCCTTCTTGCACGATTTAGTCTTCCGCGGTGGTGGATGGATGAGGGTTTAGGGTTGTGTTCGTCTAATTTTTCACTGAATGAGGACCATCGAATTCAAGATCCAAGGGTCCATATTAGGGCTGCCCACACAATGAAAAGCTGCCCATAGTAGGGCTGCCTACTAGATTCATACTCTAGGTTTATATATAGCTGTAGCTTATAACGTACACTAAAACTCATCTTCCCAAAAAATATCTGAAGTGAACTGGGACTTTCCGCATGACATCCTATCACTCTTAGGGCCACATTAGGGGGAATGGCCAGAAAGTTTCAGGCAAATTTCAGTCCAAGAAGCTATATCTGTGTCAGTTTCATCGACGAAAAGACTTTTTGACGCTAGATTTTAGTTTGATCCCGTGTAATCATCTTTTACTTTGTTATTTATGTGTAATGGGGTTGGGCCTTATGTATTCAAAAAAAATATCTGAAATTTTATAATATTAAAAAAATCAATTTAGGGGCCCACACCATCCATGGCGAAATCTCGAGCACCCAAGAAGTGGAGGATAACTTCGGGCACATCTGCAGCCACCAATTCCCAGGATCCTTCGAACCAAATCTTTTTCTCTCGTGTCCACCCACTCGACAACTTGGCCACTTCATATCCATCAGATACACAAAATATCTTCTACTTTTTTTTGCCAACGCCAAAACAAAATATCTTGCAATTCGGTCAGACGCATCTCGACCATTCATTTTTTCAGGTTTCAAAGGTGGCAATGGCCACCACTACTTTAAAATATCAAAATAAGAAAAGTTGGAGGAAAAAATCTAGGATATTTTGGGTCAAATTTCACTTTTCATTATAAATGGTAGTAGTTAAGTTTATTAGATTTTGAACCCTATGCTTATAGCATTTTTCAAATATGACGCGTGGCGTGTAGTATTGTATTGTAATTTGACGAAAATTTAACTGACACCTCAAGCTAGGTATGGTATCGTAATAAATTTTCATAATATGTTGTGTTTCCATTAATTGATGAAAGTTTATTTGGTGATGAGCCAGAAAATCTATACTTTGAAAATAGATGGATTTGTAGGGGCAGGAAAAAATGATTTTTAGTTTCCAGGGGTTAAATTGCAAAAATTGGGCACCTCTTTATTATTATTATTTTTTACGGTGGAATTCTGTCCATAGATTGAGGCGGTAAAAATGTCCACTGGCCGGTAAAAGGGCCCCTCCATGGCTCGTGGGGTCTCCAGTAGGAAGATATTTTTTCGGGCTGGAAGCAGTGGGGAAATAGGAGCCATATATCGAGGAATTGACTGTTAACTCTGTATGCTTTCTTCTTTCTCACGAATCTTGGTGAATTTGGTGGGAAGTTGGGTTTGAGTAGTGAAGTTGTGATGGAGGTTGGATTTCAGAAAATGGATAACAAGTCTGCTGAGATGGCGAGAGCGGTTGAGATGGATCAGCAGAGGAAGAATCTTGCGGCGGAAGGCGGCGGAAGTGCCGGAACGGCGGTCGACACTTCTTCTTACTCTGCTGTGAAATGGGAGAGGTTTCTACCGAAAATGGCAGTGAGAGTGCTGCTGGTGGAGGCTGATGATTCCACAAGGCAAATTATTGCCGCCCTTCTCAGGAAATGCAGTTATAAAGGTTCGGATTTTTTTTCACTTTTTTTCTTGGTTCGAATCGTTAGGGTTTGGCTGGTGAATTTATGGTGATTTTCTTGATGACCACGATGATTTACTCCTATCATGCCTTTGTATCGTCCATCTGATTAACTTTGTTAGAAAGATTGAACACCACTTGAATCTCCTTGGGCGATCTTTTAGCCATGTTTGGTAGAATGATCTGGACACCATTTTCCTCTCCTGCTAATATGTTTATCGTCGGTTAGATCTGATCTTCCTTTTTTTGTGAAGCAGTTGCGGCAGTTTCTGATGGCTTAAAGGCATGGGAGGTGTTGAGAAAGGGATCTGAAAACATTGACCTCATCCTGACTGAAGTTGAATTGCCATCAATATCTGGATATGCTCTTTTAAGTTTAATGGCGGAACATGATGTCTGCAAGAACATTCCAGTAATAAGTGCGTTGTGATTGAAGCTTGTTTATTTTTCTGCAACTTTCTGTGTCCTGCATTTTAGAATTACATTTAAAACGCTTCTCTCATCCCTATTGCAGTGATGTCTTCTCAAGATTCGGTGAATACAGTTTATAAATGTATGTTGAGAGGTGCAGCTGACTTTCTTGTGAAACCCATTAGGAAAAATGAGTTGCGAAACTTGTGGCAGCATGTCTGGAGGAAACAAGCTGTAATGATGCTTAATCCCTGCACTCCCTTATTCTCTACGAATTGACTCGATTTTCTTAGTCGTGTTTTCTTTCCAATACTGAAGAAATCTAGGCTTGCTGCTGGCTTAGGACCGCCAGATGAGAGTGTAGCTCAAGAAAATGTGGAAGCCACAGCTGAGAATAATGCTGTTTGCAATCATTCAAGTGATGCTCAGGTATTTTTAGTTGTTCTGCCATTGTTTTCGTTAATAATTTACTTGAGAGATTCTGCACCTACTGTTTGGATACTTACATCGTGTATGTAAATTTATCTGCAGAGCTCATGCTGGAAACAAGATATGGAGACTGAAGGAGCAGATACCGAAAAAACGAATCAACTCGTACCAGGAGAAACTCCCAAGTGCCAGGTGGAAGCCATAAATAGTAATGCACAAGAAGAAATACATCAAGAACTTGGAAATATACAGGCACATGAGGATGAAACTGGAGGTAAACAGTTGGTTGGTCATTTGCTTCTGCATCATTAAATTAAGTTCACGGAATGTTTCTATTTCTTACCGGACAGCATAACGAAAAACGAATGAAGAGTATGAATTCAATTGATGGTTGGAAACCAACACAAGTCCTAGTTCAAAATATTATGATTAATCATATTCCTGATGAGCTTTTACGAAGGCCATTGAGCTAATTGAAACTTTTGATAACTTCGTCAAAGGCTAATTATGAATTCAGCTCCAAATCTATTGCTAACAAGTTTGATATTTTTCCCTTATCAGATCGTTATACGGAAAGAGCTCATCCCAGTGGCTCTGTGAATCAAGTGAATGATGAAGCAAAAAGGCTAAACCACTCTGAAGCATCAGCCTTTTCTCGGTGAGTCTTCATTGGTTGGTGTCTTATTGAAAGTCTTAAGATTGATTCGTATTTAAATGGCTTCTGTCATCATCCAGGTACGTCAATAAATCATTGCAGCCCCATAACTCCATATCTCCAAGCATGTGTTATCAACAGAACGACCGTGAAACCAATGCCGGAAAACATTTGTCCCGTTACATCTCAGATAACAATTCTGACACGCGTCCTCAAACAGTTATCCCTCAGAAGCTTGTTTCTGTTATCTCCATCCCATCGGGACAGTCAGAAACGGCATTTCCTTTCTCTCAGAAAAGGGAAATGCCACAACCAAGTCCTCCAGTTAAAGCTGTGGAAGTTCAAAATGTAATGACTGGTGCCCCTTCCTTGATTCAGCGTACCCAGTATACGCCATCCGCACTGCCACCTCCTTCACCTGCGCCAACGACGATGAACAACTATTTTCGTCCTTTCAGTCAGTTGAATTCCTTCTATCCATCGGACCATCAGCCCTTGGTTTCTCTGGAGTTTCATGACCTTACTGATCAGATGGTTAGCAAAACTACTGATCATACAGATGAAAACCAATGCAAGAAATTTGAAGATAGGGAAGATAAGGAGCGTTCGTCACCTGGAAATGATCTGAGTGTTGATGGCAGTTCCTTTGATGGCCAGGCAAGCAATTTTCATAGTGCGTGCTCTGGTAGCAACGGCAAGATCAATTCCAT
>JAOYMZ010068857.1:0-28179 GCA_025802335.1 Pinguicula primuliflora
AATACCGGATTCTTCTTCCACAACCAGTATTCCGGTGACAATGTGGTCAAATTTTCCCCCGAACCTTCGGCATACGAATGCCTGTGACGTTTGCAGAGATTTTTTTTTTTTCGGAAGAGCTAGCTCGTAGCTGTGAAACGTTGGTCTACTCTATTCTCATCCACCGACTCCTTGTCGGACTCTTGTTTTTTTTTTTAAAGAAAATTACGTCAGGAATCATCTAAGCAAATAAAATAAAACATATCCACTGAATCTCGTGGCAGGATTTCGGGTGGGTAGGATGTATGCAATCATATCCCATCTCTAATAAGATGAGGAGATTGTTTCACAAAATGAAAATAAAAATAAAAAATAAAATAATAATAATAATAGAGTACAGAAAATAATAATAACAAAAAAAAGAAGCAAATATAACAGAAATAACTACTTACTCCTATCATGCACTACATACACACTAAAATAAATAGATGCCTACACAGATAATAAGGAAACTAAATAACTGCATTCTACTATTTAACCGTAATAAGACGTCTTCAACTCGTCCTATTAGAGGTCATGTCCTCGGAGAGGTTTAGTCCTACTAAATCTAACTGAATCTGATTGTCCCATGTCCTCTTAGGTCTTTCCTACCCTCGTCGCCCCTCAATATGTAATCCTTCGACTCTTCTAACTGGCTCGTCTAAACTCTTTCTGCGTACATGTCTAAACCATCGTAATCTACCCTCCCGCAGTTTGACACTTATAAATGCGACACCTAATGTATCTCTAAAGACCTCATTTGGAATCTTGTATAATCTCGTGCGGCCACACATCCACCTTAGCATTCGCATCTCCGCTACTTCAAATTTCCGCGTATACGACAAGAATTGCCTAGTTGCGGAATAATGAAAAATAGAGGCGTATGCCACCATGATACATCACCAATGCATTACTTCGCATAAGCCACAAGTGCATGAGTTACAGAGTTACTAGCCCTACCACACCAAAAAATTCCTAAGTAGGTCGAAGAAGCTAATAGAGACTTAACATCATCTAAAATCCCCTTGGACAAAACTCAGGACAAACAAACTCATCATAAATCGCAAGCAAGACATTCATGACATCCCCTTGGATTGTGTAGTTTCTCATTTGCATCTCAGCGGCAAAGGATAATGCTTCGTGCAAAGCCAACAACTCGGCAGTAAAAGGGCTTTGTATGCTAGGAAATCGACGGGAGGCGGCACGGATAAATGAACCCGTGGAGTCTGCCGCCCATATCCCTACTCCTGCCGCACGGTCAACATAAGAGAGAGATGCATCAAACCAGACTCGTGATCCATGAGGTAAACGATCAAGTAAACAGTAGTGATTAAATAATGACGAAGCAACTTCCGGAATGCCCATAGCTTCATGATAACTTCGCAGACAATTATCTCCATAAGCCACAGCCTGGGCTGCAGACCGCGTCTCTTGGCCGTGAAACTTGTTGTTCCTCATTTGCCAAATGAAACTTAGGAGCTAAGCACATAATTCCATACGATCAGAGTCCAGTACCATGAGTAACTTGGCTAGCCATACCGGTCCATGTACATACGGAACACTAGCCACAACCATATTAAACCAGATAGACGCCACACATCCAATGAGTATGGGCAGGTGACAAAAATATGATGGATACAGCCGTCTGGATTATCGCACAAAGGGCAGATAAGGTTAGCCTGCAATCGGCGAGTCTCAAAGTTCTCTGGGCAGGGTAAAGAAGACGTGACAAAGCTCCATAAGAATATCCGAATACGATTAGGGACCCTGAGCCGCCATAACTTTTTCCACATCGGGGAATCATGATAGAGTAAGGGATCTGGATTTAGCAGTGCATATGGCAGTGGTTCCCTACCCCGGAGAAGGTGATAGGCAGAGCGGACTGTGTGGCGAGCCCATTTTTAGCATAACGCCATGTCCATACATCATGGCTTGCGGGATGAGTGAGTTCTAAGGACAAAACTGAATCAGCGACTGGTGGGGAAAAATCGAACGGACTAGTCCCTCATTCCACTGCCTCTCGGGTGTAAACAATTGACTCACCAAAGCATCTGGACTAACAAATCATTCAGTCGTTGACCTTGGAAAGTAGGTGGTAAGGGAATCCATCTATCTTAAAATATCCTTGTTGAACGGCCATCCCGGATCAATTTTCGACTTCCCATGACGAGCAAAGGTCGTGTCTACAAGAGACTACGCCATGTCCATGAGGGACGCACCCCAATCTCGGCGCTAAAGAAATCAGTAGTAGGAAAGTACCTTGCTCGCAGAATTTGAGATAATAGAGAACTCGGATGAGTAAGAAGACGCCATGACTGCTTGCTCAACATCACGAGATTAAAAACCATAGATCTCAAAAACCAAGACCTCCCACATCTTTCGGCGTTTCCAGCTTATCCCAGGTGAACCAATGCATCCCTTATTTGTTCTCAGTGCTTCCCCACCAAAAGTTATTGCCATACGCTGTATGTCAAGGAGAATATCATCCGAAATTTTAAAGCATGACATGGCATACGTCGGCATGGATTGAATGACAGACTTAATAAGGACTTCTCGTCCCGCCTTTGACAAAAAAAATTCTTTTCATCCCTTTAATTTCTTCCAAACCACATCTTTCAGCGACCCAAAAGCAACCTTTTTGTTGTGTCCAATGACAGACGGGAAGCCCAAGTATTTTCCATGTGACGCTACCCTTCCAATGCCCAGGAGATCACAAATCGAGGTAGCCAAGTTATTATCTATATGCTTATTAAAGTAGACCCCTGATTTGTCCAAATTGGTGCGTTGTCCCGAGACTAATTCATAGAGTTTAAGAGCATATGATAGGTAGCGAGCCTCAGCGATGGTAGCTTCGCCAAATAGGAGTGTGTCATCAGCAAAGAATAAGTGGGATACCCGCAGTGCACCAGGTGCAACCTGGATACCATGGATATGACTACATCCTTGTAGCTCTTGCAAAATAGCTGAGAACAACTCCAAACATATGATGAACAGATATGGCGATAATGGGTCTCCTTGCTTGACCCCTCTTTGGGGAGATAATTGGCCAAACTAACGACCATTTAGTAAAAATGAGAATGATGTAGAATTCAGGCAAGTAGACACAAGGGAGATAAATTGCTCAGGAAAGTACATATCTCGCACGACTGAAAAGAGAAAGGGTCACTCAACTCTATCAAAAGCCTGAGACATGTCCAACTTAATTGGCATAAAGGGTGTCTGAGATCGTGCATGAGTTTTCATGTGATGGTGAGTCTCATACGCTATCAAAATATTATCAGTACTGAGCCTACCCTGAACAAATGCAGATTACGACTCAGAAATGATAGTAGGCAAAACTGGACGCAACCTATTTGCTAAAACTTTAGAGGCAATCTTATAAACTGTATTACAGAGAGAGATGGGCCGAAATTGAGTAATTAATTCTAGATTTTTCACCTTGAGAATAAGCACAATATGAGTAAAATTCAGACGGGAGTCGAGGGAATTAGTTTGCAAGAAGTGTAAGACGGCTGAAGTCACATCTTTACTAACAATATGCCAAAATTTCTGAAAGAAAATAGGGGACATATAGTCAGGGACTGGGGACTTAAAGGGATGCATCTCCTTCAGTGCCTTTTTGACCTCTTGCTCTGTAAATGGAGTTTAAAGCTGCAAGCTCGAAGCCAGACAAATTCTGTGTCGGATTCTCTCTACCACAGATTGGATGGTGGATGAGTCAATTTGATCTCAGGAGAAGATAGATTGGAAGTAAGAGAGGATGATACTTTCCATGTCGGCATCCGAAGTTTGGAGGATGCCCAAGTCATTCTTTAGGTCCCTAACGTGATTAATTTCTCGTCGATGGGTAGCATGGCTATGGGAAATTTTAGTGTTGCGATCTCCTTCCCGGTACCAATGTTGTTTTGCTCGTTGTTTCCACATGATAGATTCCTAATCAAGAAGGTTGTCTAATTTTTTCATCAACTCCGCCAACCGTAGGTGGGCTGCCGGAGTAATTAGTCCCCTCGATAATCTCGCAAGTTCAATTTTTGTCTTGTCAATTTGCTTTTTGAGCGGCCCGAATTGCTTGCTCTATCTCAAGAGACTGATAGTACAGTTCGACATCTTCTCAACAACTTTCTCCAGTCCAATTGTCCTCAATAATCTTCGGAAAATCCTCTGACTTGATCCACCGCGCCTCGAAGCAAAGCCACTTTCGACGTCGGTTTGATTAATTTATATTGCTGTGACATGCCACTTGGATCCACAAGAGCTTATGATCTGAGGAAAATATATTAACATGCTGAACTGAGTTGGAGGAGAAAACATTTTGCCAATGAGAGTTACACAAATTGCGGTCAAGACGATCCTCTTGGTGAAAGGCGTCATGGCTAATCTGCTCCATGTACATTGAGATCCCACAAAACCCATATCAGAAAGTCCGTTGTGGGTGATTGCTTCGCGAAAATCGTATATCTGTAGGTCAGGCCTTGGACGGAACTCTAAAACTCAGAAGGGTCTAATACCTCATTAAAATCACCAAAAAAAATCCATGGTATATCCTCATCCTCCTTAAGCAACCGAAATCGACCCCACGAGGCAGGTCGCAGTGAGGTGGCCAGCTCACCATAGTGCCCTGTCAATCATACACAAAATCTCGATAACACTACATGCGAGCCAATGTGATTCTGTAAGAAACTGCGAATGGTAACATCCAAATCCTTGCACCAGAGCAAGGCAAGATCCCCTGATCGCCCTACTGCATCTACAGCAAGGCCATGCATATCAAGTGAGTATTTCAAACTACCAATTGAGTGACTACGAACCTTAGTCTCTGACAAAAAAAAATGAGAGCGGGTGACTTTGAGCGAGAGACCTCGCGTAGCTCTTGAATTGTTTGGGGGTTCCCAAGCCCTCGACAATTCCAGCTAAGAATACTCATGATGATCGGCGAGACTGGGTAGCATCCAAAGTCTTCGCCGTTCAAGAAATAATGCCCGGAGTAGTGACTGCATTGTCCAGTCCTTGCCTTTGGACCTTCTGTGATCGAGCATGGGTGTGGTCAACTCCACCTTCTATTAAATCAGTGATGGTTAACCTTCGTTTCCTGGGTAAGGGTGGGGAGGAAAATGTGGGATGTATGGCAGTATGGGTGCTGCTATAAAATTTTCTCTGGGGCCGATTCAGGATAATATCAGGAGGCGATGAGACAACAGAAATGTTGACGAGGAAGGGGGCGAAAGGAAGATTGTAAGGAGGAGATGGATGTTGTGGTGGTGGAGACGGATGTTGTGGTGGTGTAGGAGGAGTGTCACGAAGAAGGGATTAGTGGACGAGGCTACATCAGAAGTTGTTGGTGGTGAGGAGGAATGTGATGGACCATCAGTGATGAGCAGAGGGGAAGGGAGGTAATGGTGTGAGAGTGCGAGAAGGGCGATAGTAAGTGGAAGGTGAAGGTGTGGGGGAATGTGGATGGAAACATCCTGCTCGAGCCAACTGGTAGAGTAGGCATTGAGGTGTTGTGGTGTACCATAGGAGACATCTCCGGGAAATTTACTTGGCTAGAAATAGGAGATGAAGGACGCTGGTGGGGAGGTATATATCTGTTGGAATGAGGGTGGACAGTCTGACTAAGTGGCTGAGATTGTGGTGACAAATGAGGAGAACTTTGGCGAGAGGATGAATTGCTTTCTGAGCGACGAGTTTGATCAAACTTGTGGTTGAATGGAGTGTTGCGGTTCTCCGCGCGGATTGTCGGAGCATACTTCAATGAGATATCAGGCTCCAATAACTTGTCAGTACAATTCTTCACAAGATGCCCATTATGACCGCAACAAAAACAAAAGTCAGGCAATCGTTCATAGCGGACTTCCACTAAGAAGGACTTACCATAATATTTTGCTCATGCCGCGCCACGTAACGGCTTGGTAACGTCAACATCCACTCGAATGCGCATGAACCTCCCTAAGATAGAGCCTTCTGTATCTCTATCAACTCGAATATATCGACCAATACTGTTACCTGCTAGTTCAGCAAATTTTTCATTACGAAGGCCCAATGGGAGGTCAAGAAGTTGGACCCAAAATTGGCAATGTTGAAAAGACATCTCTGAGATATGCATATCAACAGACAGTTCAATCAGGAGCACTAAATGTGCCCTCCCTATCATCCAGGGTGCAGATAATAAAATGTGTCTGCGATCAGTAGGGTTATTTAAGATAAATAAGGCCAAGTTATCTCCTAGTGGCTTGCAAGAAATCTTATTCACCAAATCCCAAGCTCTACTCAATGATCGCATAATATCCCCTTGTGATATAGTAAGAGACACCATTACTTTGCCAACAAGACATAAGTTTGGATCATACTCAAGTCCGAGATCATCAGCATTGATCTCCGGTCTAGCATATTGCAATGACGGCCGATCACAAAGATTAAGAATTTCAGTTTCCATACTTACTAGGCAGATTAGGACGACAACGACAAACATTGGGATGCGGTACAGAGACCCTAGCACAGCTTTGTCCGACGAGGCATCTACAATTTCCACGAACAGCGCGAGGTCTACAAGACACAAGAGACAATGCTAAAATTAAAGGAAATAGAAGTATGAAATCAAATGTGAGTGACCTCGGGCGGTGAGATTTGTATGAATTCAAGTGTGATGGAAATGGGGGTGGTTGGGTTTGTGAAATGTGAGTGGGACGTGGGAATTGTTGGGTGGGGATTGTGAAAACTTTGGTGCAAATTGTTGGGTGGATTTGTATGCGGCGGTGATAAAGCTTTGGGGAGGAGGCGAAGTTCAAATTGTCGGCCGACGCTAGGTGGAACCCTAAGTCGTGAGAGGAGAGGTAATTATTCAGTAATTTTTCCATATATTTGTTTATAAAAATGTTAAGTTTACAAACTAAAATTTACAAAATTTTGTAAATATTTAAAATTGTATAGTTTTGAAGGAAAAATTGCAAAATTTATAAATATTCAAAACGATTTTAATATTACTCGAGAAATGATACATGTACATAAGCAGTTTGTACATATAGTGTAGTTTTGGATAGTTTTTTTTAAAATTGGATGTAGTTTTACATTTAATGCTGCAGAGGTAATTTTGTCATATCCAACAAAACTACAACTAACTTAAATAATTATAACACAAAAACTAAATATACATAATCTTTATATATAATATTTTTGATTTTTTTATTGCTTTACCCACACACCAGATATTGCTCGACCGTATTACCCTATTCGGGTCGGACACAAATCCAAAGATAAAATAAAATAAAATAAAATATTAAATGCTATTTGCGAATAAAATTCAATTGACCTAATTTTAATTTCCCCCAATTGGAGTTGTGATGATTTCCTAACGCAAGCGAGGAGTTTCATTCATATTTAGACGATCATTCTTTTTTACAGCCACGAGTTCCCCAACAATTCGAAGAGAATAGAAAGATGGATCCGAAGTTACAGGAATGCTGCCATGCAAAGAAAAGTTGGAGAGAGAAAAACAATCTCCAAATCAATCAGAGACACAGATCCTATCTGCTCAGCAATTTTTTTTCTTCCTGCAGTTGCATGCAGATTGTCAAATTCTTGCCCAAGAAAAGGGGCACTGGATGTTTATGGGGGTTTCTTCACTCAAATGCATGCATCGAGTGAATGCCAGTTTTGTAATGTCTGATCGGAACGTGATCTTAATGTTCTTTCATTGGAAATGGTACTGCTCTGATGTTTGATTCGTTTGTGTTGTCTATTTATTTCTAATCATATTTGGTTTGTGCAGAATTGTCTTTTTTGTTCACCAGTTACTGTAGTTTCAAGTGAGAATAATGCCTAACACATTCATGGGTGGTTGTTGTTTTATGAGAAAATCGGAGCTTTATGCTTGTCAATTTGTTCAGTTCTTGTTTGCTCTGGAGTTGCTGACATGCTTATCTGGGAAACAAGACCTTGCTAAAATTGTAGTGTACTAATATATTTTTAACTAATGCTTTTCTGTGAAATTTTGATTTATGTATCATAAGCCTGTTTATCTTCAACTCTTACAGGGGACTTCAGTGAATATAATCGTCGGGTCTCACGTCTGGGCAGAGGACCCTGCATTGGCGTGGATCGAGGGGGTGGTTAGCAAAATTAATGGTCAGGAAGCTTATGTCGAGAGGAATGATGGGAAAAAGGTAAAGTTTTAGATACCTTGTAGTAGTTTCTAGTGCTAGTATCTGTTTGTTCAATGTGCTGGTAGGAGGTCAGAAATTCGGAAGGATTTTCCTTGGTTGTGAATTGTGATGTGACACCTCAATCATCAGGCACATGTGGTAGTTTGGATTCACTTTTATCCATTAGTGATTGATGGACAATAAGTGTGGGTTTATGTGGAGCTTCTGGCACATTGTACTAGAATTCATCGTTTCAGCTTATAGCCTATAATTTTCTTCATTTGGACTTCAAACTTCTGTGGGAATCTGACTATGGTTTCTTAAATTCCTTTGTCAGGTTGTTACCAAGTTGCCTAAACTTTATCCTAAAGATATGGAAGCTCCTGCTGGTGGAGTTGATGACATGACAAAGTTGTCGTATCTGCATGAGCCTGGGGTGCTTGAGAATCTGAAAACTAGATACGAACTCAATGAAATTTATGTATATTCCATCATTTCCTTTTTGTGTTTGCGTATTAATCTGCCAAGTATGATATTTATTGATCTAATTATGAGTATATGTATTGCTGTTTGAGTATGTAACAGGCTTACACTGGAAATATTCTGATAGCAATTAACCCTTTCCAAAAACTGCCTCACATATACGACCATCATATGATGCAACAATACAAGGGAGCTCCTTTCGGAGAATTAAGTCCTCATGTGTTTGCAGTTCTGCATTAATTTCACCAATGAAAAGCTGGAACAACACTTTAATCAGGTAATTTTTCTGCCAAGCCGACTTCTTTGGTCTAGGATAACTTCAAGCTTGCTAAGAACTCAGTATTTGCGTGCAGCATGTTTTCAAAATGGAACAAGAAGAATACACAAAGGAGGAAATTGATTGGAGCTATATAGAGTTTGTTGATAACCAGGATGTATTGGATTTTCTTGAGAAGGTTATTGCACAATGGATATTGATAAGCTGCATTGGAATTATGCAAAGCCTCGAAAATTTTTTAATTTTTTTTAATTTTCAATGTATTTGTTTTTCCTCCAACCATTGTATTAGTCTATAACTTAATTTTCTTTCACTATCTTTGTTTTAGAACTTACATCTGTTCTTCTGCAGAAACCTGGTGGAATTATTGCTCTCCTCGATGAAGCATGGTAACACCTTGTGTACTACTACTCTCTCTATATGCATCAGTATGTAGTTGGAACTTTATGTTATAATAATAGTCCACAAACTTTGTGTCATTTTTCTTTATTCTTTTCATTAATTTATTGAAAGAATTTTGAAGATGCTTGTTTGCGCTGACGTAGTTCTTTTTTTTTATGTACAGTATGTTCCCAAAATCAACACACGAGTCATTTTCAAATAAACTCTATCAGACGTTCAAAAGTCATAAGCGCTTCATCAAGCCAAAACTATCAAGTACAGATTTTACCATTGCCCATTTTGCTGGAGAGGTATGTTCTGTTAATATAACTTTTGTACTCACTCGTACAACCAATTTTTTTCCAAATCTCATAGTCAGTTAATTTCAGGTTTAATACCAATCTGACCAGTTCTTGGATAAAAATAAAGATTATGTGGTTCCTGAACATCAAGACCTGTTAAGTGCTTCCAAATGTCCTTTTGTAGCAGGACTTTTCCCTTCAGTACCTGAAGAGACCACAAAGTCTTCAAAGTTTTCTTCTATTGGTTCACGTTTTAAGGTTACTGTGGATGATCTTATTGCTTATGGAAATTAATGGCAACTTCATGGCGTGTCTTATGTCGTCATTTCTAATTTCTTGAAAGGCATGCACACTGCACAAATTTACAGGTTGCACATTTTTGGTATACGGTTGCAACTACAACAATTGATGGAAACTCTAAATGCAACGGATCCTCATTACATTAGATGCATAAAGCCAAATAATCTCCTTAAACCTGCTATATTCGAAAATCAGAACATTATGCATCGGCTGCGTTGTGGCGTACGTTCCCTCCATCTCATGTTCCTCAAATAATTTGAAGCATCAGAATAGTATGATCTTCTTGTATTTATTGGTTGCAAAGTAGTTTTAATTGTTGTCACAACCTATTGATTCAGGGTATTTTAGAGGCTATCCACATCAGCTGTGCGGAATTATAGAATTAGTTTGAACACCAGCTACCCGCGTGTGTTTGCGAGGTCAGTGTCTTTTGCGAGCTGAGGAAATGTGAGAAATTTGGCTTCGGAAGATGGAGAACTCAGAGTCTTCATTGTCGCTGGTGAGGTTTCCGGGGACACTATCGCTTCGCGTTTCATGAAATCTTTGATAAAACTCTCTCCTTTTCCTGTACGTTTTGCGGGTGTCGGAGGGTAAGATGGCGTTTCCTTTTAAGATTATATGCATGGAACCATCCGCTCTTGGGCTAAGCCTCTAATGTGTGCTTCAAAACCATCAAGATGAAGCAAGACGAGTTCATGGTAAATTTATGTCTTTTGTTTAGGTCGATGATGCTTCAACAAGGATTCAATTCTTTGTTTCCTATGGAAGATATTTCTGTCATGGGGATCTGGGAGTTGCTGCCCCTGCCCCACCTTAATAGGCTCAGGGTGAGCAATGAGCATGTTCTGTCACCTGACCGTGATTAGGCCTTATACTTCTATTACATTTTGGTCACCTCATACTTTAAATATGTAGTTGATGATGTAGCTTAATCTGAAGTGCAGAACAAATCGAATGAGACTGTGGAATCAGCTCTAACTTTTCGGCCTCATGTTGTGCTGACAGTGAATTCAAAAGGGTTCTCTTTTCGCTTCTTGAAGCAACTGCGAGGTAGTTGTCCTTTAAACCACTGAGTTCTTGCAAAACTTTTCCATTTTTGTTATGCAAAAGAGAAACAATGGTGCTTTACAGTTAGATACGGTCAGTACAGAGTGGGGAATCCTCAACATTTTCACTACGTTGCTCCATCTTTCTGGGATTGGAAAGGAGGCGAAGCAAGACTTAAAGGGCTTGTGGATTTTGTAGATCATTTTTTTTTGGCATCCTTCCATTTGAGGGAGAAGCCTGCAGATCAAACGGTTTAACTGCAACGTTTGTTGGCCATCCTACATTAGAAGATGTTGCTGATGTAAAGGTGAAATATTAGTGTTATCTTGGCTACCTCTGCTTGTAATTACCAATTGTATGGAATTCATGATACCGGAGTTGATAGATTTATACATATTTTTATGGTATTTAGTACTGCATCCTATCAACAACATCTTCCCGTTTATATTCATCTCAAAAGAATAGTCCAGTGATCCGACGCCACTGTCTTTGAACAATTTTTCGAATCCAGGATGCTCTAGTTACTAGTATAGCGTCTACAAATCCTGTCAAATGAGCAACTATTGTCTGAAGGGAAGTATAATTTGGTAACATTTTCTGATCATCTTAATTGTCTTGTAATATTCTTGAGATTTGGGTTTTGTAGATCAACAAAAATGTGGAGGAATGGAAAATCCATGGTGATGCAGAGGAATTTAGGAAGAATCACGGTTTACTTTCTGGTAGGATGAATTAATCTTCTGCTTCTTTTGTTTTAACTCAACAGACTCAGAAAGTTAAATTTGCGGGGATGGCAACTCAACAAACTCAGAAACAAGTCAACACCACACCAAGCATGATTACTGCATCTGCCGTGTTGAACTCATGAAGATTTTGCCTATCAGTTCAGCACTTAAATTATTGCCTTGTTATTGTTGTTGTTATTATTATTATTATTATTATTATTATTTCTTTAGAAAAGTTTTCTTTAAAAAAAAATGATTGCATTGTTGGATATATGGCATGTCGTGTGAGCGAATTTGAACTCATGACTTTTGAATGGAATAATCGCTCTCAAAACTACTAGTTCAACTCCTCTTTGACATATGATATATGATGGGGTTTGACTTTCGAGATCTGATTCCGTTTCCAGAAGACCACTTTCATCTTTATGGGATGTATAACTCGAACTAATAAACCATGTGAGCTAATTCGCTAAACTATCTTTCGTGTTTGAACTTTGATCATAAGGTTCGAAAGCTTGTTCGCGAGATAGGCAACGAAGTGAATATAAGATGTACTTGCACTAAAAACTCAAGGCCTCCCATTGCTCGGGATTCTCCTCAGAGCCTCTCACGAGCAACTCCCATTTCTCAACTTTGAAGTACGTTGTGTGTTATATAGAAGGAAGAGAGAGTACAGAACATAGTAGAGAAATTCAATTGCAAACCTGGCGATATTAAATTAAGGAATACTCGTTTCTCCAGAAAACTCAGCACAGCTTCCGCAATATCAACAAACAAACTCGGTGTACACAAATATAGAGACCCCTACCCCCTAAGCAACTCGTCAAGAATATGTCTTTCAAGAGCAAATGTCACTGCACAGTGAATGATTAAGAAGGATGTAACATGGACAACATACAAAGACTATATTCTCTATACATCCCCCCAGCAAAGAAACTTCCCCTTTTTTTTCTACGTACGATAGGATAGGAATCAAGATGGAGTTGCTACCTTCAATTCATCTATTGCGTATGAGATGATCTCCAATGACTAAGAGTACTGACAGCCATAATTACGTAAGGAATATGTTTCCTTGTTACGGTCTGCAGGAACCAGAATCCATATGTGAGCCACATACCTCGACTCGGGTCCTGACCAGAAGGTTTGCTATACTTGGATGCTCCCTAGTTGTAGATTTTAACAGGTTTCTCGAATGTGTGACGATTCTGCAAACACCAAATAATAACTACGCTTGAGGGCTTAATACAAGGAACATTTTTTGAAACATCAGAGATGAGATCAATGCTCGAAACAGTCAAACTAGTTGTCATGATCACCATCGAAAGATGTGGACGCAATTATTCCAATATGGGATGCTTAACAAAAGAGATGCATAATCTACTGGTTAGCTACATAGAGCATAAGGCACGGAACAAAAGTCCCATGCCTGCTGCCCGCAGTTACCTGATTGGCCACATATGATCGCTTTGGTGTATTGTCAGAATGTTCGAGTCCAAGGTATTGTTCCCAAGCACCATAAACATCTTTTCTCTGTTAAATAGAAGTAATAACGAATGCATTGAAACAATCAATAACTTGAGATTACATAGACCAAATGTGCACAAATAGGAGATAACGCCCCGAGTACCTGAAAACGATTGGATACAACTTCTGAATCTTGAAGATAGTCAGGTCGACCCAGGGATAGAAAGGCAAACTTCCACTAGAAATGATGAGAGATTCAAGTTGATATCAGGACAAAATTGTATCCGGTAAAGCATAAAACTTGAAAGCACTGTTTCTATGCATTAACAAAGCAACCCAAAATCTACCGACCTTCAAGAACTCCTCATCTGGAACTCGTAATTTTTTCTGTATTCGTAGTTTAACCTCACCCACAGTCTCGCCATCATGAATGACCAAGAAAAAGGGATCCCCAAAATTTTGAACCTGCTATAAAGGGAGACAGAGTGTTAGCCTCATCAATATAAGTATTACTAAAGGAAAAAGTATTGCAACCAGTTTCCAGATGAGGTTTTTTTCCATTCTCAAACAAACTTACAACTTGGTTCGGAGAAGTGTCTTTCATGAAATGATACACATGAATCAAGCGGTCATTAGGGCCAAGGTTTTTCTCCTCCTCAGGAATCTGGCGTGAAGGAAAACTACAACGATTAAGTAAAGAAAATACTACTGCTGCTTAGCCGGGTACACTGTCATTTTGCACGAGCAACGGGTTTGAAAAATAAAATGAATACCATTTTCCAATCTTAAAGAAATGCTGCAGATGACAAATGACTAAATATTTCGTTTGAAACCAAAGAAAGGTGATAGAATGCATTGGTAGTGGGTTTAATATCTGAGAATATTAAGCTAACTTAAGTTCTGAACAGAATATCTTGAGCCCCCACTTCGACCAACATCCCCACCTAATATCTTAAAAGTGCCCAAAAGGACAAAGTTAAGGTTGCAATCTCACTATTGGCAATCCAAGAAACAATAAGAAAAGATACAGGTATATCAAATTATGCAGACAGTTGTTCGAATTTCAGCTAGCACTACTTAGTCAAAAGCAGCAGAGTAGCAGCAATTAGTTGGCGTAATTTACAGAATGGGTTGCATATTCAGAAATAAAAATATCAATGTGTTTAATCCATTACAAGATTTTAGAAAAGAAAGCTAACACTAATAGCATTATTTAGAACAAACACGCTTAAATAACGAAGGAAAAACAAAAAGATACCACCCGTGGTAATCTCTAGCTCATACAAATGACAGATTAAGAATAAACTTTAAATTCAACCTCCTCGGCATGCAGTGTCAGCTCATACAAGCTTACAGCTTTACACAACAAAGAAAAAAACAAAAAAAATATAAAACTAACCTCCTCCGCACGCAGTGTCCAGTATTGATCATTTATATTCTCTATCTTTTCTTGAGGTGGAAAAATCTGCAGCCAACCAACAAAAATTGCAGACTTATATTGAATGAAAACTAGTCAGTAAAACATGCACGAGCACCAAATTAAGAGCCCAAGGTTGAGGTACAAAAAAATGATATCTTTGGAAGGAAATATTGACAGAAACCAGAGTTTCACAGTGGCAGGTCTTACTAGGTTTGTCTCTATTGTTTTAAAATGTCTTTACCGACAACAAAACCAGGTTGAATTCCTAGAGACCTCCCAACTGATAATTTCCCATACAGAGAGATTAGACATCCAAACCATAATGTAAGAACTATCTCCTTAACCTACTCGCACCGCACTTGTATTGTTACTAAATCCAGGCCCAACAAATAGCCTATATATTGACAGGTTTAATCATTCTCCCATTCCGGAAAAGAAGAACAAGTTTCAAACTGCGCAAGCTTGTGTGTATCAGCAGCACACTCCTAACTGATGATTGAATAGGCTAGTCACACAAGTAATTAATGTTTGCTGACAGCAACTCCAGCCATATGATTCCAGTAATATTACATTCAATTGAATGCTTCAAGGAACGGGGTGAAATAGATAATGAACCCCAAACAAAGTTTTAAGGATGAGAATCAAAAGAATCTAAATAACTCCAATTGAACTCGTTCCAACGATAATACAAACAACTTTTACATAAAAAAGTTGTCTAATAGATACCCCAACATAAAAATGATCAAATACCTTGTATATCTTATGATAGAAAACTTCTAGCAGTCTCAATTCTGCCTCTGGATGAGACAGTTGAACCTGAACAATAGAATAAATATGAAACATAAAACATATGGCATAAATGAAGTTCAAAAGTAAATAATAAAACATTTCCACCAAAAACGAAGGTCTGATTACACTTCAACAGAAAGATAGATTCTCTTACTAATTGATAAGACAGTAAAATATTGTTGCTTAAGAAAGGTGGCGTTTAACCATCAAATAAATCATAGAATTCTTCAGGTCCAAATCTGTTTTTCTTCTTTTCGCCAAGACAAATACTTTGAGCAGAAAAGTTGGAAGGCTCACCTTAGTCTTCAGATCATTGATGACATCTCCAACAGTACTCTGTTTGGGCAACCTGATGCTGTGAATAACAACCTGAAAAACATAGAAAAAGAATCATTTGGCCCTGATTAATAAAAAATCAGAAGAAGAAACCAGCCAGAGAGGTGTTATGACCACAAGTATGGCAGTCAAAGAAGGTGGAAAAATAAGTCAAGCATCAAAGGATTCAAAGTATCTCTTGAGGGAGGTTGAAGGATTAGTCAAAGAAGAACTTTGAAAGACTATTCATAGTATCTAGGCTTTATTATTTATTGTTTTCATTATTGATGTATCTTAGTTATCTGTTTAAGCACCTCAAGGAAGATTATCTATGAAATGAATAAAGTTGTTGGATCTCATAGTTGAGATTAGGTAAGTGTTGTGCTCCTCTCAATCGAGTACAAGGGTGTATCCTTCCCGAGAGTACAGAGATTAGGCCTCTCCCCAATGAGTCCTAAAGTTCTACCCGAAAACCAACCTCGGAGTTGTTATATTTGATATCAGAGCAATCGAGTAGAAAATCATGTCGCCATACTGCTATCCACAAGCGCCTACAACCACCATCTCGCCACCACGATATCCTTCTGATATCGATATATAGTATATACCACGATATCCTTCCGATATCGATTATCACCACTACTCCTATTGCCGCAGCCACTTGAATCCTTTTCTCATTATCCATATGTCAATCCACATCATCAAACACCATACCGCCCAGAACCATATCACCAAAAATTGCCATCGTTCGCTCCACGACGACCAGATGCTGGCACAATTAGATCATATGCAAGAAGAGTTGAAACATATCCGCTTGAACACCACAAAATTAAGAGATATGGTCAAAAACTCGCTTCCGACCTACTAGCCAATCCCATTCCGAAGCTCATTTCCGCAGCACCACTCCAGCAATCACCATAAAACAGTGACTATCCAAAAGTGGTGCCATGCAAAATGGAGCACACCATTGACCATGTTGTACCTGAATCACCACATAGTTACTCTCCAACACTGATAGAAGGGTCCAGCCATGACCATATTGTGAGCAAGAGGCAATATCAAAAAGTGTCCAAATCCGTTTTATCAGCTAAGGAAGAAGAAAAATACCTATAAAAAACTAAGGAAGAAGAAGATATTGAGCTGGTCAACAGCATCCATTATGGATTGGCTGATAACATTATATTGGTAGATCTTGACATGTGTACTAAGGCATTTCAAATGAGTACTGCTTGGATCAATTGCTCGCAGTCGGCATTTACGCAAACACCTTGGGGAAGCAGAAAAAGTATTGGCTTTTGGCATAAACAGGGAGCCGGGAGAATCAGCAAATGACCTGGAAGGGCGCCGATTTAAGGCATTAGAAAAGGACGTCTATAAGATTGTCCATTTTGATCCAGGTGGGTGCTGCATTCATGAAGATATTTTGTGATTCTCATGCTTGAGGTCAAGCGTGTTTTCATGGGGCCGGAGATGTTATGACCTCAACTCAAGTATGGCAGTCAAAGAAGGTGGAAAGATAAGTCAAGCATCAAAGGATTCAAAGTATCTCATGAGGGAGGTTGAAGGATCAGTCAAAGAAAAACTTTGAAAGACTATTCAGAGTATCTAGGCTTTATTATTTATTGTTTTCATTATTGATGAATCTTAGTTATCTATTAAGTAACTGTAACTCATAGTTGTATCAAGGAGGATTATCTATGGAATGAATAAAGTTGTTGGATCTCATAATTGAGATTAGGTGACTGTTGTGCTCCTTTCAATCGAGTACAAGGGTGTGTCCTCTCCGAGAGTACAAGGATTAGGCCCCTCCCCAATGAGTCCTAACGTTCTACTCGGCATCGATCCTCGGAGTTGTTACAAGAGAATCCTCAACTAAGAATCATATAAACATCATTTTTTTTTTGAGATAGGCACATATAAAAGCTAGTTAAGAAACCACTCACTTCATCCGTGGTCGCATGGTGGAAAGCAACTTTTAATGTCTTGAGGCCTTGCAATTCTGGTAAAGGAATATCCAGCACTTCATAGTATAATGTGTCAGAAATCTATAAAAGAGAGGAAGATATTGTCAGTATATACAATCATCATGGAGGCGTTGTAGTGAACCAATTTCACAAACTACCTGGTTGTAATGAACAAGCATATCTGTAAGGCGTTCAGCACCTCGGTACTTGATAGGTTGAGGCTTTGGTTGCTGTGAATAGCAGTTATGAGAAGTAAGCCTTATTTTAGATGGATCGTCCAGCCCAAGATGGCGGGAAACACGTTCAACAACTTCATCATAATTGTTCTGCTTCGATCTGAAATTGTTTTGTTAAATGTTATATTATCATCCAGAAATCACTATAATGGAACGACCCAAAACAAACAGAATACATAGAATGCCATATTGTACGAATTAAAATCCCATACAATTCCAGACAGAATTCATCTTCCTTGGGCTTCTCCAGAGAACGAAACCGAACCACCTATGAACAATTAAGAATTAACAATAATCTCAACATTCGACCGGGACAATGTTTACTGAAGTAACTTTGAAAGTTAAGAGTATTCAAAACTGAAAGAAATATTCAGTAGCCAACTTAGATGAAATTTTTCGTTAATTAAACAACTTCAACTAAAGTACGAGATAAAATAGTGCCCACGTACTTGTGAGATAAAATTTTCACATTATTTCATACAAGGGGCTAGTTAAACTCTACACCAATGAAGGCCTGCCGTTTATCCCTAGGTTTTAGAACTACAACCATCGAACACTTGAGTTTGTATTTTAGGCTTTTAGCATACATGAGAAGAAAAAAGGCAAGCATCCACCACGGTAGACTCCCTACCTAGCTCAAAAATTCATAATAAGTGTATGCAAGTATCATCATCAGTACACCTCCAAACACAAGTCCAGAAACCCCGAGTGCAAGAGAAGAAAAACAAATACAATGATCAATTACTGACATCAGCGACACCACATCTATATTATAAAGCTAGGGAAGTAAACTTAAGTTTTGCAAAAATTTTACACATGAAACGACATGTCAGACAAAAACAAATATGATTGGTTGAGAAAGAAAGAAAGAAAGAAAAAGAAAAGAAAGAAAAAGAAAGGAAAAAAAGAAAGAAAAAAAAAGAAAAAAAAAAGAAAAAAAAAAGAAAAAAAAGAAAAGAAAAAAAAAAGAAAAGAGGAAAATGAAAACGAACAAAAACACATCTCCCACACAGGTAATTTTACGCACGATAATTTTACGCACCAGTGGCTTCAGCCACGGGCAATTCACTAGTATATATAATTTGTAGGTGAGGGTGTCCAAATTTGGCCTGACGGTACCGTCCGGGCTATGGTACCAGTGCTGATCCAGGTCGGATCGGTACCGGCCCACCCGATGGACAGCCCTATTTGTTGGCAACAGATAGCCTGAAGTCTCTTTATATAACATATTGCGCTCACGACAGAAATGACCAGAAGAAAGAAATAATTAAATTTCAGCATGCACAAGCCATCTAAGCAGTTAGCTTACAGCATCAAGGCATTGCGTATACCTGGCGGTTGTGAACCTACCTGGCGGTTGTGAACATAATCCAAAAAATAAGGGACAGTGGGGTAACGGCAACCTTCACTGGTCTGACCTTGAAGGGGCTTCTGGAAGCAAATGATATCGCCATCTTCAAGCTGAAGATAAGAGATCACAGCGAGGTCACGGAAAATAATTATAGTTCTAACCAGATCTATATGATAACTTATTCAACAACTTAATTACCAAAAAAACTTATTCAACAATTTGAAAATAAAATAAAATGGACATGCGATTAGTGAGGTTTGGCAACAACAAACCTGACAGCTACGGAAGCTGAGCTTCTTGTCAATTTGTTCACACATAACGCTAGGTTCAAACTTAATTTCCTGAACAAAGTGAAAGATATGAAAGGCAGAGACTAAGAAAGACGAAATATTTGAAATATTAAGAAGGGTGACCTCATAGAGTTCAATTTCTTCGTCAGGAGCAAATCCTGCCATCTCATTGAGCTTTTTAATTATCTCCACTGGTTTGCCACTTCCTTTTACAAAAAGCCGTCCGACGTACCTAGATACAAAGCATAAACTCTATAAAAAGATGGTGTTCTTCACGAGGGAAAATGTCAGGTGTATGTCAAGCAGGAAACTCATTTTGGTGTGGCATTTTGCTATTTAATTGAAGCAGTTATATATACATATGAATCAGATAGGTCATAGGTAAAATATATGTCTTATTTTCAAGTATTCAATCCTGATTTTAAGCAGCTGGGAATAGACAATCTTCCAATTCAAAGTAGCAAAATCCAATTTGTTTGAGGGACAAGGAACAATAGCAGGTAGAATCATATTCAAATATGACAATATATATTACAATATTCATCTGAGATGTACCTAAGTTCCTCTTTGATCGGATCATAACATTTGAAAAACAAAAGAATATCCTCTCTAGTCTTCTCTGGTGGAGGAATAGGCTGGATGTCCTATATCAGTTGACAAGCATATTAAAGGAGAAAACAAGCAAACCAGTAAGATAATCATAGATCATCAGCGAAAATGATAACAGGTGATGCATACTACCAAGTCAAGAGCTACTTCCAAAAATAATTTAAGCTCAGCGTTATTCCCCTTATTGGAGACTTCTCTCAGCTGACCAACCTGTGGAAAAGGGTAAGCGAAGTTAAATAAATAGAAGCAAAAAAGTTCAATCCTGTGAACATGAAGCAAATGCCAGAGCACAACAGCAACATTAAAAGTCTCCATGTTCAATAGCTCTCAAATAAAATGGAAGGAAAATCATACTTTGCAATCTAAGCAACAATTCCCAAAGGCATAAAACACTAGCACTGCCGTAGTAATGCATTCTCCTCATAATTCCCAGAATTACTTGTATAATAACCGATGAAGATGAATGACACATATTAACGGTTGAAGATACAAATTCACTTGTTTGGAAAAAAGAAGAAAAGATTTTATTTCCACTGGAGTATATGTTACTTTTATGTCTCGGGATCACGTAGCTCATGATAATGGAGCAGAAAATCAAATTTAAAAAGAGTAGCTTACAGATTGAGCTTCCTCCTGTGCAGTGAGTGGTCTATTAGGACGGTATGTATGATTCTGGCGCTTAGCCCATAACCAGAAGCGTTGAAATTTTACAGGTATTCCAAACACCTTGGCAATCTCTTCCTGCAATTGGCATGATAACATGATGAAATGAAATGACTTCTCCAACATTGAACACGAACATATATTCCATCTCATCAAACAGCAACTATAACACCCTAAAGGAAGAGCTCTGCTCTGTATGTAGATCCGTCAATGAGTTCATACTCAATCTCTTATAAGAATAGCGTTCCATTATACTCAAAATAAAATGCTAAAAAGCCAATATTGCAAGGTAAAACAGCTATAACGCATTGCTCCAAGAAAGTGGAACAATAATCAACGCGCCAGATTAATTCATGTCGTGAAAATGGATTTTGACAACCAAGTAAACTCTTAATCAGCAGTATGTTACAGGCAAAAAATTTAAAATTTTGCTTAAACAGAACTGGTTTAGAAAGGTATTGTGTTACGTTCTCAGAGGAATATGATACCATCTCCTATTAATACCCAAAATCAGTGTACATACATAAACAGTTTCAAGCAATCGTCCCAGGGTAACCCAAAACATGAAAAGCTCAAATGACACAACATAGACGATATATAATGAGATTTATAGTAACATCCAACAAACTCAATAACCTAATAATCAAGCAGCAACTTGTTGACAGAATATACCTTAAAAGCAGTAAAGGGCAACTGTTTTTGGATACGAAAATGGCGAACTTTGTCATGATCCACAAGATCAAAAAATGTATCCCTCCCAACCTGTTCAATGAGGTCCTCATCGCGAGCAACCTACAAATGCAAATGAATGAGGAACATGTTTCCTGCATGAAAGCATTGAAAGGGAGAACATACTAATACGAGTTCAAAAACCTTGATAATTGTATATAAATGTGCCTCGGATTTTTCCTTCTTCTTTTGCTCCTTTTCTTCCTGCTCCTTTTTCAACCGTATCTGGAAAGAAGAATGTGGGAGTTAGCAGGAGCATAATCAGCAGCAGAAAATTAAGAACCTTACCCTTAGATGTTCTGCTATGTCCTTCTCATCCACGTTGCAAATTATCTTCTCTTTGTCACTTTCGCGTATATAGACAAGCATGTATGCATTTGAATATTTAGTAAATTTAAATGGTGAGTTATTGAATCCAGGGTTTGTCTGCGGCAGCTGTATAACCAAAAAGTAAGTGTAAGGCTGTGATCAAAGGCATTCCAACAAGCAGCTAATAGGAAATGAAAGAAAGAAGTCCACTGAAAGGAAGGAAAGAGTTACTTCTTCTTCACCACCATATTGCTCGTCCAGTGCCCTCCTCATGTCTTCCTTTGTTACACGCTCATCATCAAATTTGAACCTATGGAAGAAAACAGCTAATTGGTAATAACAGAAACATGTACGGCAGCCAAATCACATCCACAAAGATAAGTATTTTAAGAGATGAAGCAAAACGAGAGATGGTTAATTGAATCACGTACCAAGAGCTAGTAATATACAATAAGTGGTTTTAAAAGATGAATCAATGATCAAGATGACACATGGGATTATATGACAATTGCTTGTATTTTATATTTATTCATAAGTCAGATAAAAAAAATTTAATCACTATGTGCTGTATACTGCAACCTAAAGACAAGATCCGTTATCTACCAACAATGACAAAATAAAATATGCTCCTAATCGAAATTTCCCTAAACCTTCAAAACACAAATAGGCAAATAGCTCCAAGCGACAGAAAAGCAATGGTCTTCATAGAAAACACATTTATTGTACTGCCTAAACTTGCACAGACATGGACGCAGACAATGTATATCTGAAAAATAATGCATACCATTTATCAGAAAGGGTTGGCCTGATATATGCATAATAGTGTCCACCATGGACTCCCCCACTGTGCACCAAAACACTACAAAACAAAGTCCAAAATTTAGGATTCACATGTACAAATATGTGCTGCCAGTCATCAAGATGTCACTAGAAAATTAAATGCAGCATGAAGGGACTGGCGTATCATGAAAAGACAAGTAGATGCAACAAAAAACGAATTCAACATCTCATAATCAAACAATACTTACTCACAACAAAATGGGGAGAAATGCAAAAATAAATTATTTAAATGCATGCTTAATCTCACAGAAGAATATTATTAACAAGCAGCTTTGATAAAATATATTTAGAAAAAATAATACCTATGAAGAGTGTATAGGTTGCGGACACTCTTGTCTGCATCGGGAGATAAATATTTTCGACCCTCTCTATCAAGATCAAGTTGCAAAGGGAATTCATAGCGATCATTTATCTGTCAAATCAAATAAAAAAAGGTATGATACAAGTTGAAATTGAATAACATGATGTGTTCTTACCAGGCAGCTAATTTCTTTTTTGGTAAGTCACAAAATCATTAAAAAGCACAAGTAGTTGCCCAGAGTTTTGTTCAAGATCGGAGGCAACTACAAAGACAGCAGCATACGCTAAATTGAGAAACATTTCAGTTGAAACTGTCATCTTGTCTATACACATAGTACACGGGAAAACTAATACTTAATTATCCTAGTAAATCTGATATCCATTACTTCAGAAAGACAGAACGAGCAGGACACATTAGAATAATGCACTGGGAGACAATAAATAAACACCTGCAAGCAGTGCATATTGAGATTTATAACAGGTTCACTCATCAAAAAATCTTTTTCCAACATGCAGAAAGAAAGAAATTTCACTAAGATACATTTAAAGGGTCAACTGCCTCTACTGACAGAAAATGCCAAAAAGCTGCGGGTGAAACTAAAACAGAAAACTCAGACCATAGATTGGCTACCCAAATAGAAATAGATGGCTGTAGAAGGAGAGTCAAATGAACTCCTTAGAATCTAATCCTATCACAAAAAAGGGGCTTCTCGTTGACCGCTTACCTTAACCATAGTATCACGAAGAAAATCATATTCAAATCTTTTCAACTGAAGCTGAAGAACTGGGGGGAAGTCGATGAAAAGAACGCCCTTTTTAGCATCCTGAAATATATGCATCCACATCATAAATGAAAACGGAAAGGAAATCCGGACTTCTACATGCAATAATAAGAATGCACTAAACAGCAGTTCCAGAAGAGAACAAGAGTGAAGGACAAACAAAGAAATTCATGATAACAAAATTATAAGTGACGAGCTGTACAGAGATCGTTTTCAATGAGATATCTCTCAGCATTGAACTTTTCGCCCCTTATGTGTGGTGCTTGGGCAATTGGCTATTACGATGAATAAGTCCCTCTATGTTCATTGTTCCAACTACCAGTTTTCCAGCTACAAAAAATGATATTTTTCATGCTACCTCTTTTCTTCTTTTTCTTGGCTCACATCAATTCTTACCCGTTTTCAACAAGTATATATAGTTAAGCTAACATGTTCTAAATCAAAATAAATTATATGAACATTCTTCTACATAAAAAGCAAGTAAAGAAATTAGGAGGCAGCCAACCTGCAATCCATACTGTTCAGCATGATACTTGTTATCACCCTCGAGGCGTTCCACTTCAACATATTTGTCAAAAGAGGCATAAATATCCAAGCATCCTTTGACATCTAGCTGCAAATCTGAACAAATTATAACCATCATTAGATGAAAATCACCTATCCTGATATCAAGTCACTTAGGTTGGGTCACAAGTTGTACCATAGAACGACTCCTTCCTGGTTGATTTGTATTCCACATTGATGCATTCTATGTAATTCATGTGGTTCCCCTCGAATAACTGTTGTATAGTACCTTCCACTACTGTTCCCTAGAAAGAAAGAAAAAAGAGCAAAATTAAAATTAAAATCTGCAGCAGTATAAAATCAAGCGATGACTGGCAATTTCCACATTTAGTGGGAAAAAAGGTTGTGCTTTCTCGACATATACCTTCATTTTGTCTTCAAGTTTTTCACAAAGAACTCGGTTCAGTTCTTGAACATCGTGCTGCATAAAAGAATCATATGTATCCCAACCAAAAGACTTTGTCAATTCCTTTGTTGCTACACTTGTATCGTTGTACTGCAGCTTATAGAATAAGCTCTGCAGGGCCAAAGGGATGCTTCCGGATGGATTATCATTTTCAGTCGTGGGCATGTGGTACACAGCCTGCAACAAAGTCCAGTATTAGGTGCCTCGCCACAGTCTAAAAGACAGCATCTAGAGTTATTCACACCTTTCTGAAATATGGAATATGGTATAGCGTCTGGAGTAGAGAATTCATATAACAAGTAGCGCCCTGATTCTTTAGCCCCACATAACCTGTCTCTTTTTTTGAGTCATGTGACAAATAATCTGTAACTCTACGAACAGCAACATCAGCCTCAATTATGCATATATCGTTGACCATATAACCTCGACCAGGGTCATAAAGTTCATTAAGAGGCATGAATGACGTGAATCCCCAATCACTTTCTTTAACATTGAACTGGTGTTGTGTCTCTGCAGAATTAGTTTTACAAATCCATCATATTATCAAAAAATTCTGGGTATGTAAATTATAAGAACCTAATAGCAAGAAAGAAGAAAACAGAAAGCAAGAACAAATCCCATAGTTATGCATATCGAAGTAAAATAAATAGATAAAACTTAAAGAATAATTTAATCCTAGCCTTATCCGGAGAAAATCATAGTAAATGAAAAATGTAAGATATTTTATACTTTCTACATGCATGTGTAGAATTTAGGAACTACTAGTTTCCAACAGACTAAATTTTAACTTTCCAGTTCAAAACAACCAAGCAAGCAACATAGAACAATGGCTTGTATTTAAAATTAACAGAGATGGCTAAGATTACAGATTCAAAACTTCAACGCAAGAAGGCATGATTATGAATGTTCTGCTAAATTAATGTTGACATTAACATTTTCTAAATTTCACAATCATCTGTCAAAACAAGAAGATCCCTGGAATGTCCCACTTGTCCTTTCCGAAGTTGCAGTTATATTCTAAAGATGTATCAAAATTTGATCTTTAGTGAATAATAACAAAAAAAAAGAGTAATTGACAGAAAATACTTGCCTTTCCTTATTGTAAATCGGCCCTGGACTTGATTGACAACTGACAAACTGAACTGTGCATATCGACTCCAACCATATGGTAAGTTTCCAGAGTCTGCAACATCCAGATACATTGACAAATGGTCAACATTGTTTCCTTTTGGAAATATAAGAACTCGCCTGACACCAAAGAGTAGCTAGTGTCAGATCCTATGTGATGCAAACATTTCCAGAAAGAAAAGAGTGCACAGAAAAGCTAAGCAAAGAGTACCATTTATATCCACCTACAACGAACGGCTCAGAATAAAGTTTCTTCGTGTTCAATTTTGAAAAATTATCAATCTTCCAAGTAAATCGTGCTGATGGCGGCTCATCAACTGCTTGTGCATCCACTCTACTTGCTGTTTCAGCAGGAGCAACTGGGCAGCAAAAGTATTATAAAACCCACAAAGAAACAAATGAAAAAAGGCGAACATAAAAGAAAGGAAAATCAACACCAAACTGTCAACAGGAAACTATAGTAACTACCCAAAGATAACAATATCGGTATCCGACTAATCAAATGGATTTGTTGCGACATCTGCTAAGGGGGAGATGAAAACATGATCGGGAAATGTAAGTAGCATCACCTTCCATGGGTTGAGGTCCCTGCAGGTTAAAATCAGTATGAGGTACAAGCATCTCTTCATCCTCCACCTGCTAATGGAAGAAACCGAAAAAAAATCTATCAAAAAAGGATCTGATAAAACACGAATTGGTGCACTATTTGCCAATCCAAATCCAACGAGCCCGTAGCATATTCAACATTGCTTTCGAAACCCACAACCAATCACAACTCATGACTCCAACACCCAAAATAAGGTGTGAATTACAAAGAGCGAGCTCATCCAGCTACTAAAAACGAAAATCATACAACACGATAAAGCATAGAAACTGTGCAAACACGACTAGTACACACGCTTCTCCAGACCAAACACACGCGGTGCGCACACACATAGTGACACAGCAACGAACTGATAAAACAAACGCGTACATCGATTGGAGGCGGAGTGAGGAGGGTCATGGCAGCGATCAATCAAAAAAGATTTGAAGGATTCCGACAGATTTTCTGCGATTGTCCCTGAGCACAGAAGGGAATGGAAAGTGAAGAACGGGAGGGCTATTAAATTACAGTAGTAGTCGTATTAGTTGATCCAGACCAGAATAAAACAAAATAAAATAAGAAGTGAAGGTTAATTAGGGTAAAAATTGAACTATCACTTAACTGCCGGAAATAAGCCGATTCGGTTCACTAAAATGAATTGATCCTAAAAACAGTTTTCGACATTATAATTATTTAATCGACACCATAGGTTTGTATGTGAAAAAATCCTAAAAATTGAAAGAAAACAATTATGAATTTTTATTTTTACTGATGTAGCATCACAATATACGAGCACGTGTTGATGGCCGGCAGTAGGATTACACGAAAGATGGGTAATTTACTGTAATATTCATCGAATCTGTAATTATCGGATAATAGGTTATAAAGATTATTACAACAACGAATTGCCTTCCATGTTTAGTATTTTTTGGGGGATAATTAAGTGTTGAAAATGAGAAGAAACATCAGCATTTATATTCTATTTTCAATTCACGTATGTGTCCGTTACGGAATTATACGGTATTATGTGGGATTCGCGTAAAATTGATCTGTAATACCATGTTTACTACACACGAAAAAAAACACAGTGGCCCAATCGGGTTCTGAAATTGAAAACTGAGTCGCGCACATTTTTTGAATTAATTTAGAATCCTGACTCAAAAAACAAACCCACAAAAATCGTGGTATTGAACCAATTCCATTTTGGAACTTTACATTTAACCTCCTACATGCTCACAAATTACATCAAATTTTCATTCACATTTAAATTTCCATACCAACCGATTATTTGGGGAAACCGTAAGAACTCACGAACCCTAGAAACAATTTTCACATAATCAAAGAATTGGGATGCCTAATCACAGATCAACGACTACATACCAAGTAATGCATTCAAACTGAAATGATAGCGTGTTTTAATCAGTGTTCGAAAAGGCGGAAGGCGGAGACGGGACGGCTGAGGGCCCGGCGGCCGCCTCGGGGTTTGGCCCCTTTTTTTGACTTACTAAAAAAAAGTTTTTTTTGGGTTCCATTCAATTTATTCCAACTCATGAACTCTCTACAAGCTTCTGTTTCAGCACACAAGCTATGATGTCTTCCCAAAAGAAGAAAGTCTATCGTTCCAAAAGGAATTTAACATCATTTCATCAATTAGACATTAAGCTTCAAACAATTATCATTCGCATATAAATTTCATTCACTACCCAGCATTCAAATAAGACAATTATAATCTTTCATGGCATGGACCAGGAATTTAACATCATTCC
>JAOYMZ010068858.1:0-12367 GCA_025802335.1 Pinguicula primuliflora
GCTCTTCATGTTGCTCAAATGGTCACAAGCAGATTCACCAAAATCAACTTAATCAAACCAAACTAAAGGCTGCATCTTTCCCTTCCCTCATAAATATTGATATGAACACTCAACTTCGGATGCTACTCAGCTCATGCACCACTTTCCTTTCAAACCAATGAAGAACTCAGCCATGCTTTCCACTCATGCATTAACAGCTATTCAGGCCACAATTAAGGCATGCCAGGTCACAATTAACAATAGGGATGAACACTGAGCAGAATAGAGAAGTTCACGAAAAATTTGGCTCAAACTCAAAATAAACATCACCATGATCAAGATCCACATCAAAATGTAAGCATACGTATGCTACACCCTAGTGCACAAAAAAATGACCCCCCACACTTAGAGTCATGCATGTCCTCAGGCATGGGAAGTATTCATAGATCATAAGATAGCAAAGGGATGAAGCAATACAAGTGGTTCTTGAAGCTTGATATGTGAGTTTGAACTTCTTCTCTCATCATAGATTCAACCTTGAACCTAGCTTTGCAGAATGGACTTAAGGGACATCTCCACTTCACTCTTGACCATAAACATTGTAAGAAGGGGCTGCACTTCCTCAAAAAGAACAAGTTAAACTACTAAAAGTAATAAGAGACAGAACATAAAGTAACCTGACTTGGGTTGCCTCCCAAGAAGCTCTAAGTTTATAGTCTCTAGATAGAATTCTTGTAAGCTCCTCTATCCTGGATCAAGAGACTCTTTGGATATCTTCATCATCTCGAGCTTCTTCTTTCTGTGTGGTGGCTTCTCTTCAAGATCAGGATAGAAGTCATCCACAATTTGCTGCTGGATATCACTTACCTCCAGCAAAACAGAATCCTCAAGATTGCCAGAATCTTGATATTGGAAGTGTGGTTTCAACCACAGCTGGTTAGGGTCAACAGAAGGACTCTGCATGTGTTGGAGCCTCTATCCTATCAACTCCTTTACTTCTTCATCAGGTAGCTCTTTTTCCATAACAAAGATTGACCTCGGATTTTTCAGACCTTCTTCATGGTTAGCCTCCCTCTCACTGGTTGACTCATCAGCTTGTGCATCAACAGTGCACCCTAGATCATCACTTTGCATCTTATCATCACCCTTTGTCTGCTCCTATTGCAGCTCTTCTTTAGCAATGTCTATGGCTCTTACCAACTCTGCCATCACCTCCTTAGTTTCAGATTCCACTTCTGGACTTAGTTGCTCACCCTTATCCTCCCAGCTCACAACTTCTATTGGCTTCCTCGCTTGTACCAGCTGCCCTGCTGTCTTCTCAAGCTGCCACAGTGTCACCTGCTAGTTTTTGATAAATGCTTACTGGTCTTGGAGCATGATTTGCTGGTTTTGAATTAGGACTCATGTTTTGCTGGGTCAGTTGCTGCATCATTTCTGCGGGTTTTTTGTGCAACTCTTGGATAGATGGCATCTGGTTGTTCTGATTGTTAGGTGTTTTTGTCACTCCTTGGTACTGAGCTTTAGGGACTTGAGACTGCCACAGAGGAGAATTGAGAGCACCTTGTGGGTTGCTCCATGAGGAACCAGAATCTTCCTGCCTCATGTAGTCATCGTGATAACCTCCATTGTAAAATCCTTGTTGGTGATCATAAGTCGGTTGGAACGCAGCATAGGTGTAATTGTATGGTAGCTGAATTGTTGCCACAAGTTTGATTTGTTGATATTGCTGTTGGTTACTACTAATCTTTGCCATTTGAGCAATAAGGTCATTCAAAGCTTCTGTCAATGTGCCCATTTGATGGGTGCTCTTGACTTGCTGCTGTTGCATCCACATCTTGCCTAGTATTTTTCAGCCCTTAACTCTACTACTTGCTATTTGCTCTAGGGAGTTGTCAGCTACCTGAAACAAACAATCAGTGAGCTTGGTAAAAAGTTCAAACAAAAATAAAGGTTAACAAAGTGAGTATTAACAAACTGAGCATGTAAAGGGGAAACTACTCACCGACAACGGTGCCAAAAACTTGATGCGACGAATATAACGTCACACAAACGTGCAAGTATATGTAGTCGTACAAGTAGTAAACCTTACTGGAAAGCAAGGGTCATCTCCTAAGGAAGTAGGTCCTAAACATGCAAAGCTTATCAACACAATCAGAGTAACCAAACATTAAAGTTGAAATCTAATCTACCAACAGAAACTGAAAGTAACTATCTACACTAAACTAACCTAAAGGGAGATTATGATCAGCATGTTTATCACCAACATGCTGGCAAGTACAGAAAGTAAATGGCTCAAGGCAAGGTATCTTGCCTCCCTATGCAACACATATGTATGTCAGTATGCTTATGCCTAACTTATTTCATTCACACCACGAGACTCAAATGCAACTATGGCTCACGGACAAGTCACATATCTACTCTAAACCTCAAAGAGGCAACATTATGCTCATAAGTTTAACTACCTCTATTGTGGCATCAAAAGTTAGGGATAAATTCCCGAAAACAATGATGATCCTGTGTTTTGAGTCCAACCAAGTCCTTGTGATCGAGTTACCGAGGCAAGGTTTCCTAGATAAATGAGAAACATGTAAAGATCTACCGAAGCTAATGCAAGCACTCATACTAACGGAAGGTAGTCACACAAGTCCTCTCTATCACTCCATGAACCGTGCTTTAAGACATCCATCGATGCGAGAATTAGCAAAGGGATCCGAACATGCAAGGGAATCTCAACTTCCCATTCACAATAAGATTAAGCACATTCATAATGAAATCAACAAAAGTAGGACATTAAGATACAAGCTGTCAAATGTATTACATAGTGAGGCTCAACGAGCTTCAAGCCAACGAAACTAACCCATGCTTAGAGCATGGGCTAGAGAGTACTTAGATACAACCAAAATTAAAACCATAAAGCTAAAAGGGAAGAAGAAATCGAGCCCCTTCAAGGGAGGAATTGCCCTTTTTTCCTGAGAATTCTTCTATCCGTTCAAGAGATAGGTCCATGGGTGAAGCTCTCGTCTGTTGTGTTAGGAATGTAATAGAATGAGTAGATGAGAATCCTTTGTCAAAAATATCTCTTGATTCCCATGCATAGCTTCAAAGAGAAGCCTCCTCTCCTTTCTCCAATGTGTATAAAGTTTTAACTTCCTTTAGCCACAACTTTTGACTTTTTCAACTCTATTTGTATATTGTGTGCTAGCATAAGATGTGGCCAAGTCTCCTCCACACAATTCATTCTTGTATGTATTTTGTTGTGAATTGGCTTAAGTTGTATCCGAAGCTGTAGGTTGATCTTTCATGCAATTTTTTTGCCCTCCCTTGCACCTTGAATGCAATATCCACAATTCATGCCATAATATGCACAAAAAGGGTGGAAATGCACCAAAATGTGATCTTGTGGTCCTTTTCTCCAATCTAAGACAAATGAGCATGATTTAGTCCATAATCTAAGTGTTAGAGGCATAAAATGATATAAAATAAGGTATAAAATAAGCTCCAAATGGGGGCTTATCAACTACCAATCTCTGTAGCCTCGGAATCAATATCAGAGGCTTAAAACATAGACCAACAATAGTAAATAACGTGACAATAAGTGTGTTTAAAACAACTAAGTAGGTTAATCTGAGGTTCGTCCTTATCCACTGGTGGTGCAGGGAGGCTGTATACCTCCATTTCGCCGTCCGTAATGGATGAAGAAGAATTTTGATGTGAGACAAATATTTTTATTATGTGTGTGGTGAAGTTTTGCAGCAAAGGGCACTTATGAAGACGAAAAACACAGGGAAAGGAGTAATGAAATTTGAAACACACGTAGGGTCGCGTTGCCAACTGACGCCCTTAGCAAGGGACGCATAATTGAAGACGAAAAGACACATATAGGAGTAGGCAAAAAGTCGCTTTGGAGGGCAAGAGAGTCATTTCATTTGGAAGGTGTGAAGAACGTTTACGGTTTAAATACAGTGTACCGTTCCGAACCTATACGTGTGAAGTACGTATGGTCGGGTGATACATGCGTGAGCAAATCAGTTTAGGGTCGACTTAATAATAATTGCTCTTTTGGTTGGGTTTATACGTAACATTAGAGCTTCGACTTCAGTAAGAGGAACAAATCCATTATCTGAGATGTATGTGTGTTCTCTTTTAATCCAGGCTTACTTAAGAAATAAGATGTGAAGTTGATTTAATCAATATAAAGTTGTAATTTGCATTGAGGCGTGGACCAGCTGTAGCCAATGATTTAATGTAGTCTCCTCAGATGTTGCGTTTATTTAAGGATAGTTGGAGCACGAATGGTTAGACGGGTTAACCACATCGGGTCTCTGTCGAATCGACTGAAGTGTATTAGTTTCGACTAGGCTATTAGGGATATTAATTATGACAAAAACATGCGTTTGAAAAAATCGACACGACTCGTCGAGTTAGTAACGAATGCCTCAGTAAGATGAATTCATGATCATTATCAATCAATCCCTTTCATCCAGTATATAAAATCGACAGGACGACTTGGAATTAATAAAACAGCAATATGCTAACCATGGTTTTCATCACTGATCCCGAAATCGCATTCACTGATATAGGCTTTCTCTTCACCTTCGATATCGATTTTGGTACAGCATCATCCAACTCCCCATTTGGAAGACTAGAAGATGGAGTGCGTGAAGGTGCTTATACCACTGATTCTAAGTTCCTCGACGACGAAGATTAATGCTTATGTCATTTCCCTTCCAATGTCGGACCACAAAGTTGGTCAAATTTATCCGGAGCTTGATCACAATAAAAGGCATCCCAAAGAAGTAGATCCAACTTGCAAGAAGTAAAGGTTGAAAGGCCAACCTTTACTACCCCATGATCGGGATTGCTATAAGAGTTGGAGCGAACATAATCAGGAGATAGCAAAGTCCATTAGGGACAACTCACTTTGTTCCGGAAGACACACTAGCACCACTTCACTGGTATACCAGTGTGTGTGGGTGGGGTGGGGTGGGGGTAATCAGTAGAAGGCTGCTAGTTTGTCTTTCGGGATAAAGATAATTGCACATAATATGGTGTGCCTTATTCTGACGGGGACGGAATCAGAGAAGGAAGCAATGTTGGCAACCATGTATTACGAATAATTTTCTTGTTGTTGTTGTTGTATCTATTTATATAGAACAAGATCTTGAATGATCATAGAAAAGACTACACGTGCAGTCTATGAAAAGACTACACGTGCAGTTTTTTGTGTGGATAAGTATTAAAATAAATAAGAATTTGGATTTAGGATTTAGGATAAGGGCCCGACTGAGATATCCGAATTTATGCTTAACCGTCAGTCATGAATAGAACAACACAGATGTTGTACTTAATACAGATTAGTTGGAGCATGGATGCCTCATCCAGGTTAACTACGAATGCATAGTGGTTTTACCGACTGACGAGTTATTTCCGACTTTGCTATTCGGGTTTTTAATTATGGCTAATATATCTATAACTCTAATTACTCTACTTGACACGTAAGTGAGTATGAATGGACAAACATGCGTATGAATACATTAGTTTTTATCGGGTGATAAGGAACTTGTGGGATTGGAGACTATTTTTTCAAGTAGATTGGAAACAAAGAGACTTCATTACATACCTCGTAGAAGCAACTTGCCTTGGATGTGAATCAATAATATATTGTTCGTCTCACGATTTATATAGGCGTTAAACGAAGTTTAAACTGTGCAAAAGTGATGAATTATATACCACAATTATGAGTCCATGCTTAATTAATGGATTGTGGTTGTTTAGTGTTATTTTTAGGGTCCTACTGCATTATCCGGGTTTACCACGTATAGTCACGCTCTTAATTATAATTGGAGCACGAATGACTCTTTAGGGATAACCATAATGAGTAGTGGTCTTGTCGATTGCATTATTTATTTACTAGTTTAGGGCCCGATTGAGGTAACCGGGATTATCACATATATTCGCTCTCGTACCGTCAGGCGTGGTTAGAACTTGGATTACAGGATAGTTGGAGCACGAATGAATCTTCTAGGATAACCACGACTGTCGCGGTCTTGACGATTGATTGATTGTTTAATAGTTTAGAGCTTGACTGCATTATCTGGGTTTACCACGTATGTTGCGCTCTTAACACGATAGTTGGAGCATGAGTGTCTCTTCTGGGATAACTACGATGGGTGTGATCTTGTCGATTGCTTTATTTGTTTAATAGTTTAGGGCCAACTGAGGTAACCGGAATTACCACGTATAGTCGATCTCGTACCATCAGACGTTGATAGAACCATGGAATGGACTATAGGATAGTTGGAGCACGAATGACTATTTCGAGATAACCATGACGGGTCGCAGTCTTGTCGATTGCTTTGCTTGTGTAATAGTGTAGGTCCCAACTGCATTATCCGAGTTTATCACGTATGTTGTGCCTATTATAGGTTAGTTGAAACACGAATGTTTATTCCGGGATAACCACGACAGATCGCTGTCTTGTCGATTGCTTTGTCTGTTTAAGAGTTTAGGGCACGAATGTGTTATCTGGTTTACCGTGTGTAGTCGCGTGCGTACCATCAGACATGAATAGAACAACCACGGATGCTGTGCTTATTACAGGATAACTATGCACGAAAGTTTCTTCCGAGATAAACATGATGGGTCTGGGTCGTGTCGAACGCTCTGTTTGGAGCACGAATGTTGTTTGCGGGAAGTCAAAATTGTATCACAATCAGACGTTGTAGCTGCCCTTACTCCTGCGCACGTGAAAGCCGATGTCCCAATTCCATCTCCAGTCATCATTGCCTTTGATGAAGACGACGAAAAGGATGATGAGGAGGAGGATGAAGACGATGAGGAGGAGGATGAAGACGATGAGGAGGAGGAGGAGGAGGATCAGGATGACGGCGAAGATGACGATTATGATGGCAACGACGACGAAGATGAAGATTATGATTAATACGACGACGACGAAGTTGACGATGAGGACGCTGAGGAGGAGGATGACGAAAATGAGGACTCTGATGAAGGCGATGAAGACGTTGATGGGCTATCCACCAAATACTCCGACTCGTCCAACGATTCATGGAGAGTGCGGTCCCCGCATTCGCGAATTTCATGGACGAATCCGGCACCATCACCACCGCCTACGCCGGATTCATGGAGGAGTCCGACCAGTGATGGTAGTCAATTTTGGTAATAAACTCCTTAAAGATGAAAAGATTTTGTAAATTACGGATAGTTGTATAATTATGGATGATGTTTTACTTCCAAAAAAATTGGAATTTTATAAAATAGAGTCATGATCATCTGTAAATAGTAGAAAACAGAGCATCGTATGTAAATGTTGCGAAATTATAGAGTCGGGTATCACGATAAAATTGGTAGCACTAAGACCGAATGAATGAACAACGATTAGTCGCGTGAGACACGAAACAATCTGTTCACTTTCACGCTCTCATTCTTATAATGTAATGAAGCGATCTTACTGTAAATACCATACAGAATTGTAAATCTTACAAGAAAATGCATAACCGATCTCTCGATTGTAACGATAGTACCATAAATCAGCTAGAAGTCGAAGTCAAACGCATCTTCAACAAATAAACTAGCTTAAAATGCACCATTTTCACGCTGGGCCCGTCGATGATCTCCTTATCTTACTCTCTGAATACGTTTTTGGACCAGTCGTTGAGTCGGGAAGGGTGAAAAAATGGAAAAACGAAATCGAAAAAAATGGAGGTTTTCCATTTTTCAGTCACCGTGTTTCTGTATGGTCGTAGATGGATTTGGCGGGAATGAATGTGGTTAAGTTAACTGGGTGTTTAGTAGTAACCGTTTAGTCGTAAACTAAAATATATTCGACTTTTGATTTATTTTTAAAGATGAAGGTTACATTTGCAATTCTTTTTTTTTTAAGATTGCTTTTCAAAAATAAATTTCTCATAAGATTACTTTTGCGAATGACCCGACTTTACACTGAAAAAATTGTCAAACTAATTGGCAAACATAGCCCACTTGCCTTATGAGCATGGGACAATGTTCAACTACAATTTGATATAAAATAAGCCCTCCTCTGATCTAGGTGGGCGTGTTTACTAAATTAAATAGAAATATATATACTCTTGTTTTCATATTTAAATTAATTAATATTTATATATGAAATTTGTGTATGAGACATTATAACACAATTATGATGCAACTGCCCAGTTGATATATGGAAGCCATGTTAGCTGCTCAGCTTGTGAAAAGCTCCAACCATGCAATCAGCTAAGTAGAAACTGTGTTCATAATTGAACGTTGCCATCCTGGTCTTTGGCCTATGACAATACACAGCAGTGGAGTAATTACATGGCCATAGCTCATCAACCAATATCGTGACAGCAAATAATTAACAAAGCATGACTGAAATAACACGCAAGAATTGGATTAATTTATAAATAGGGTTGATCATAAATGTAACGTGATGAGAAATTTATTTTTGAAAAATAATTTTTAAAAAAAAAATTATAAATGTAACTTTTATCTTAAAAAATAAATGAAAAATCGAATATATTTAAATTTATCATAATAAACGTTGATATTAAACAGCTAACTAATGTAATAACACCTTTCCCGCCAACCCAACCACCGTTACGGTTTCCCAATCGTCGGAAAAACAAATCAACGTTTTCCTTCTATTTTAGGCTCAATTTATCCGGAAACACATTTAAAGAGAGCGAGAAGGATAGAGAGACCTAGAGCATCATCAGGCGCCGCGTGAATAGGGCGAATCTAATCTGTGTTCCATTTTTGATGGTGCGTTTGATTCTGAATTCTAGCTAATTTATGGACAGTATTATTTAGTTCTCGATATGGGTCGTGAATTTTGGTGTGATAATTTCAATTCAGTGATCCGAACGTTCATTCTCCGGGTTAATTCAGTCGATTTGTGGTCAAGGATAAATGCCGCGACCTGTGTTCGCTCACCTGACATCTTAGAGTCATGATTACAGTGCTTGGTCGAGTAACATGACTACTTGATTTTACATAACATCGATACCTTTTTTGATGAACTCCATACCCCACGAATACACACTTAAGGGCACATGCTTCTAGTTTAGTGCGATGACTCTTAGGAATATGGATGAATACAGAACAACTAAAGACTCATGGAGGAATAGTAAGATATGATGATACTCTATGATAAAACGATAAGGCCTGAAGGGGGGTCTTAAGATCTAGTATCATGGTGGGGAGACGATTTATCAAGTAAATGACTGTGGCAACAGCCTCAGGCCAAAAGAATGTAGGTACATGGGAATCCAGCATAATCGCCCGAGTAATCTCAAATAAGATAAAATTTCGAGAGGTACCCCAAATTGATTCTGAATCAGCCGATAAAAAAGCAGAAATTTATCAAAAACGTCGGATTTATTTTTTTCAAAAAAATAAATTTAACACATTCTGGTACAATTATCAAGGAAAAGCAGAAAATACTTAAATATTTCCCCTCAAACAATAGGTGCAGGCCCCCACACATCAGCACGGACTAAATCACAGGGAGATTTAGAATGAGATAAACTCCTAGGAAACGATGCTCTATGAGACTTAACACGTGCACACGAATCACAATTAATAGGAAAGTCAGAGAGTTCAGGAAATAAATTCTGAAGATACCTATCAGACGGGTGACCCAATCTCTGGTGCCATAACCATTCCTTTTTATCGCACCTACTCCGAACATTCAATGCATCACCCGTAGTAACAACCTCATCCACATAATATAGCCTAGCCTACTCGGTGCCACGCCCATTGATCTCCTCTGTCTGAATATCCTGTAACACACAGAAAGATGGATACATAGTCACTTTGCAGTTTAATTCTTTAGTCACATAGCTAATAGAAAATAATTTATGTGAGAGAGAAGCACAAATAAACAATTAGTGAGCTTAAGGATTGGAGTAATCTCAATCTTCCCAAATCCCTTAACCGGAATAAGTTTATCGTTAGCCATCTGAATATGATTTTTTCGTGAACTCTGTCTCGTCACCATATCAACAGCATCGTATGTGATTGTATCAATCGCTCTACAATCAAAAATCCAATGAGAATTTTTTATACTCTGAACACGCATTAATAGATGATATGGACTCATCGAAATTCTCAAAAAAAAACTAACACCGAAATAGAAGGGCAAGAGCGTAATTTCGCATCTCCTGTCCTAACCTTCTCTTTTCTGTAACCAGAACCTCCATTGCCTATGTAAAGAGAAACCACCTCTGTTTATATTCTCAACCTTCTGGGAAGGGCACGCAGCTTCATCAACTTCACCACCCACATCCTTACACTTGAATCCATGCCCCTTCGTCTTCTGCGGAGCGGACGAAGAACAATCACTCGTCATGGCGGACTCCAGACGAGGAACAGGCATGGCGGCCGTGGGTGAACCAGCGCGGTGGCCATGGGTATTCTCTGCCGGCTCGAAATCAACGTGGCGACCACGGGTATGCAACTGTGTTGTCTGGATTTTGCTGTCTGCATTTAGATTTCGCCATCTGTAATCAAAATCGGCCGGATGTGGGTTCATGGTCTGTGTTTGGGGATCTGAGTTCGTGGATCGGACCTTGTTTGATCCAAAACCGTGAGAAAATGGGCCGACCACTCTGCAGGATCGTGCTGTTGACCCAGTTGGCAGATTTTGATGCTCTTCATTGATCCTTGATGCTCTTTCGCAATTGTCGGATACCAATTGTGCCTTCATCACCTCTTGTAGGATTACATCAATAATTTTCAAAATTTCCCGTACAATTGATGTACTATGCCCCACGGTGGGTGCTAGCCCGGTAAAAACTCGGTCACTCTCCGGCCGAGAACTCTCATGGCTCCAATTGACGCCGTTTGTTCATCCATCAAGGCGGAGGTTCGCCAGAAAATCAATCAATAGATAATGCAGGAACAACCTGCTCTTAAACCATGAAGAAAAAAAAAAAGGCAGATTTAGGTGTTTCGGCAAAAGACTATATATACGAGAGGAGCTATTTCTTGTATTCTATATTTTTTCACACTTACAATATACATGGATTATCTTTTTATAGAGTTTACAATAATATCTCATCAGTAAATCTCGGGATTCAAGAAACTCAAATCCCAAAAAATACGAGAAGGATTGAAATAAATATCTCTAACTAACAAAATATACTTACCTGGAAAATATCTATATCTACATTGAAGGGCAGTAAACGACACTTCCAACCGAATGAAACGGCGGGGTTTATTGTGCAAAATTCTTGACTGTCGATTTGGTTTTTTGTGCAAGATTTCTTACCGTCCGATCCGTGCAAGAAAAAAGACCATTTGCTAGGTCAAGCCAACCCTTTCTTCCGACATTCCGCCTCCCGTTCAAGGTTTGTGCTTCAATTTCGCTTTTAAAGGTTTGTGCTTCAATTTCGCTTCCTTGGACTCCCGAATCCTGCATTTCGTTCTGTTGGTAGGTGGCTCCCGTTCGTTGTTTTTCCTGGGTCAAGCAAGCCTGTTTCCCGTTCAAGGTTTGTGCTTCAATTTCGCTTCCTTAGCATTTTGGTTATGCATTTTGGTTCTGTTTTCTGAGTTCTGCATTTTGTTCTGTTTTGTTGCTTATGTCAGCTCTTATGTGTAATGCCTACATTCTGGTTCTGAATCTGGCCGATTGAACCACATAATCAAAAAGGAGAAGAAGAGTTTACGGTTCTTAAGAAAAGCAGATCCCAAGTTACAAGAAAAGCAGATCCCAAGTTACAAGAAAAACAAACTTTGTGTGGTTTTTTAGTTTGGCTCACACTCACGGAGTTTGTAAACAAAGACTCACGACTTCAAACTCCTTCGTATCCTGATACTTAAATTTCGGTAAGTCTTCTGTTCCTTCAATTCCTTTGATTTGGATTTCGTTAATTTCATTCGAGTGGTTGATATGCAGCATCGTTGAATATCTTGAATCTTGAAGAACACGATCAAGAGCTTCTTTGAACCACCAAATGCTTTAGTTTTAATTGTACATTACACTTGGTCCTGCAAAAGCTTTTCTACATATTGTTCAATTCTATAGGTTTCACTATCTGGAAGGATAAGTTGAAGCTTTCAAATTCTGGGAGTGTCTTCATCGTTTAGATGGTCTTGACAGGATAAAATCAGGGGTAGGTTTTACCTTGAGACTTACGTTTTCACCTTCATCGCCCTGTTTCAATTGTATTCCTTGCTGATATTGTTTTAGACCATTTTTAGTACTGCCTCCTTTTAGGGGCAGCTTCACCACATCTTCAAAATCATCCTGCCCGTCGAATACTTTCGTGTCCAAACGAATCCCTTTCATTCAGGTACGGCTAATCTTGAATTTTCGAGTTGTGCTGTTCGTAAGTTGTGGAGTTTATACGCTTTAATTTTTATGTCTCTG
>JAOYMZ010068869.1:0-12366 GCA_025802335.1 Pinguicula primuliflora
AAATCATTGATCTTTCGGTTGCCTTTAGTTTAGATACATATTTAGCATGCTTTGCCGTTGCTCCTTTGGGAGATGACTTTTGCTACCAAGTAGAGATTACTACTTGATATTTGTGTACACTTGCACAATCTAGGTGATTGAGAAATCTCCTATCAAGTTTTTGACATCGTTGCCGGGGAGCAACATCCCTTGGCATGTTGAATTTGTTTCTAGAGTATTTGTTGACTGTTTTTCTTTTGTTTTCTTTATTTGCATTATTAAGTTAGCATGTTACTTATTAACTCGCGTGTGTTTAGGTGAAGCAACAAGACTAAGTCCTTAGAAACACTCGTGCTAGAGAATGGCCAAAGTTGTGGTACACGAGGATGACACACCTATGGAGGCATTTGTAGCTCCAGCAGCTGTTGAAATTGTATCTCCCGTAAGATGACCCCTGTGGATGCTCACAGTTTTGAAATCAACCCAGCCACTGTCCGGTTGCTTCAAGCACACGCTACATTTGAAGGAGGTGAAGCAAGCAATCCTTATATACATGTGGATGCCTTCTTGAAAGTGTGCGATACTATCAAAATTGAAGGAGTGCATGAGGAAGCTATTCGGTTGAGAATGTTCACATTCTCACTAAAGGATGAAGCTAGGGAATGGCTCTACAAGCCAAATCCCCGACTCGTTAAGGACGTGGGAAGAGTTGAAGGGTACATTCTTGAATCACTTTTTCCCACCGATCAAAACAGCTAGACTACTCGATGAGATTCAAGCATTCAACCAGAGGCAGCAAGAAAGTATCTATGATTTTTTTAGCACTCATTCTATTTCACAAACTTCCCTAACATGGCCCATAGGGGCGATTCACCAAGCTCTCGCAGCTCACGGACGAATTTTGGATATGTATTTCTCGAAAAAGATGGATAGACGAGGCCACAGGTATGCATTTGTTCGATACCCTAAGCACATGAATTCATCCCAATTGCTGGTTAAACTGAATACGATTTGGATTGGATCGTCGAAATTGGAATTTAGTTTTAGCCTTGATTCTATACAAGACACTGATATGGCTGAACAGTCTATGAAACCTGCTCAAGATAGTTTCACTGATGTAACTATGGAGAAGAGTGTTTATAAGCATGATGAGAGTGTAGCAATTTGGTTAAATACATATCTTCTGAGCTCACCTGCACCATTACTGGGTATAGACTCTATTATGCAAAATTTGAAGGATGCGGGATATAAAGCAGCCACAGCTACTCGAGTTGATGGAGGTGAGGTCCTACTGATTATCCTGGATGTAGAACAGCAGGACCGTCTACTGCGGGATGAGGCAACTCAGGCTAAAACCTGCCTCGAAATCATAAGGCCTTGGCACTTATTAGGAGGGAAACCGGCCAGAAGCACATGGGTGTCAGTTAGGGGAGTCCCACTACAATACTGGACTAATAGTTTGTTTGCCCAAATTGCAGAAACATTCGGTGAAATGCTCCAAATTGACCACAAGACCAGTAGCAAAGCGGACATGAGGTTTGGGCAGCTACAAATTCTTACTACTATTACAGGTTGGATCGGCAAATTCCTCTTGATGGACATAGGAACCACAACTTTCACTGTCAGTAAATAGGAAGACACGAATCCTGCAACAACATTGGGTTGGGGACTAGACTTATGGCCAGCGCTGGAACCTGCAACTCGAAAACTGAATTCTGGTGCAGATAATCTTCCCTTGGCAGAATTAGTTGCACTACGCTCTGATGGAGAACCAGTAGCTACACATAAATCAGTGATTGCTATGGGAGAAGTTCCTTCTCCAGTCCCAACATCAGTCCTACTTTCTCCTGCTGTTGTCATAAAACCAGTTGCAGCTAATGGCACACCACAACCAGAACTAGAACTGACAGCTCCAGTTTTCGAAACACTTGATCCTCTAACTGCTGCGGCTCCACCTTCAACAACAATTATGTTACCATCTGGGCCAAAATGTACATCTCCTGATGATGGACCGACAATCAAACATCTACAGAGTCTAGTGGCAGCAGTAGAAATTGGTTCAGAAGTACCAACAGCACCTGAGGACCACCTTACTACCGAACTTCCAGACCCTATGATAGTAGTCACCAAAGAACAGTACCAAGATGCCAGGGCAATTATCCAGATTCAAAGATGTATTTGGGATGTGCTGGACTGTGGTCTGATTGACTACTTCTATGTGCTGAATGGATATTCGTATGACAAAGCCCCCTGGGACAAGGAAGCGAATGCTTTGTGCGCGAAAATGTCTAAATGGAAGCGGGAAGGTCTGAAGTACCCTCCACCCCCCAAGCAAATGCTATCCGAGATGCCCGCTGAGCAGTCACCAGCCAGCGCTCCAAAGAAAACCTGGGCAGACCTGGCTGCAGAGGATGAAGCCACACATGCAGACTCACGGGCAAACCATGAAGAAGATGAAGTGGCCGCAAAGGAACCTGAGCAGACTCACGTTGAAGACCCCAACAGAATCACAGTGATGAGCTGGTCCTAAAAACACTAAGTCCAAAGCACTGCAGATGCGGTCGCCCTAAGAAATACCGCACTCTGTTTCAAGTTTGTGATTGTATTTTCCATAACTATGCTCACTTTTGGGGCTAGTTTATACGATCACCTTTGCTATCAATAAAACAAAAATTTTAAAAAAATGTATTCAATGTCTAGCTTAATCAATTTAGAACCATAATGTGCCTCGTGTCTAATTTTGTCCTTGTGATTCGAGTTACTAGGCAAGCCACACCAACATAAATGAGATTTGATGCATAAATAACCGTAAACGAGAGTTCATGCATAATTACACATTCAACACGAAATCAAGCACATTTATTCATAAACGGACAAGCGAGGACATTATAGCCGAATAAATAAACAAAAAAACTACATAGCTCAGCTCAATCGAGCCTCGAGCCTAAGAAGATACAAAACAAGCCGAAGATCCAACCATATCTCCGATGAAGTTTGCTCCAAGAAGATCCGGCCGGTTGCTCCGAGAAGAGTCCTTCAACTTGTGAATCGCCTCCACTCCTTCTTTACCCACCAAGTGTGTGAATCTCATCCATATACTCCTCCTTGGAGGGGGGAGGATAAGGGCTTCCGATTGAGTCTCTCAAAGACGGAGTATATGGCATGCAACTTTGCCAATGAAACGGAGGAGAGTAGTCCGGAAGTTGTGATTGCGAACCAGACCCTCCAACTGAAAGATAGTTTCAAATATCTAAGATCCATCATACAAAAAGATGGATGTGTTGAAGCTGACGTTGTCCATCGCCTTAAGGTTGGATGGATGAAATGGCGGTCGGCTACTAGAGTGTTATGCAATAAAAAAGTCCTACTCAAATTAAAGGGAAAATTTTATAGAATGGTTTATACGACCAACGATACTCTACAGGTCTGAGTGTTGGGCTATGAGTCTTTCACACGTGCGGAAATGTGCAGTGACAGAGATGCGGATGCTAAGGTGGATGTGTGGTCGCATGGATATTGAGAAGAGGAGACTCCCATATTATGCACGTCTAAGCTCATCTGGGCATAGGACCTCAGTTTAGACGTCATACACCAAAGGGTAGACTAAATTGATCTTCGGTTGGTAACCGTCCCACTAAGTTCCAAAGCGAAGTAGGGGGATGGGATTGACGACCCTATCCACCTATGGAAAGTGAGGATTGACAACCCCAATTACTTCCCCTAGAAGACGAGTGTGCGCCAAGAAGCAGCACTCTTTGCTAACCTTGTGGTAAAGGAAGAAGATCAATGCATTCATGCCGAATTAGATAAGATATGAGCATGGTAATGAAACTTTAGGAGCCGAGCCTTGGGTTACTTCTCTCATTTGCATTCCTTTAAGTTGTTGATTAGTTGATGACTTTCAAACTCAAATCATTGATCTTTCGGTTGCCTTTAGTTTAGATACATATTTAGCATGCTCATGCTTAAACGCTTACACACTCAATGCTAACACGCTCACATGCTCCACGCTCACACGCTTACATGCTCACATGCACACATGTTCAAATGCTCAAATGCTCCATGCTCACACGCTCGCATGCCCACGCTCATAGGCTCCACGCTCGCATGCCCATGCTCATAGGCTCCATGCTCAAAATCTCATACCCTCATTCGCGCACACGCTCACACGTGACATAGACACCACGCACTCACGCTCAAATGCTCACACACATCACGCTTACACGCCCATGCCCACACGCTCCACACTCACACGCTCACATGCTCACATGCTCATATGCTCACATGCTCACACGCTTCACGCTCTACGTTCACATGCTCACATACCTACACGCCCAAACACTCACACGCTCCACGCTCACACACTCTATGCTTCACGCTCATACGCTCTACGCTCTATGCTCACATGCTCCATGTTCACACGTTGTACGCTCACATGCTCCACGCTCACACGCTCATACGGTCCACGCTCATTCGCTCCACGCTCACATGCTTCATGCTCACACACTAATATGCTCCACGCTCACATGCTCTATGCTTCATGCTCATATGCTCCATGCTCACATGCTTTACGCTCACATGCTCACACGCTCACATGCTCAATGCTCACATGCTCTACCCTAACAGGCTTCAGGCCCTACGCTCACAAGCCCTCACGCCCACATGCCCACACGCTCCACGCTCCACGCTCACACACTCACATACTCATACGCTGCGCGCTCACATGCTCACACGCTCTATGCTCACATGCTCACACGCTCTATGCTCACATGCTCATATGCTCACACGCTCACATGCTCACACGCTCTATGCTCACAAGCTCCACGCTCACACACTCACACGCGCTATGCCCACACGCTCTATGCTCACACACTCAACTCTCTATGATCTATGCACACATGCTCTACGCTTCATGCTCCATGCTCACACGCTCACATGCTCTACGCTTCACGCTCCACGCTCTCGATGCTGCACGCACCACGCTCTCAATGCTCCATGCTCCATGCTCTCGATGCTCCACGCTCCACGCTCTCGATGCTCCACGCTCACATGCACAAATGCTCTCGATACTCCACACTCACACGCTCAAAAGCTCTCCATACTCCACGCTCACAGGCTCAAAAGCTCATACACTAACATGCTCACATGCTCCATGCTCACACTCTCTACGCTGACACTCTCTACACTGCACGCTCTATGCTCCACACTCACACGCTCTACGCTCCACGCTATACACTTCACGCTCAAACGCTTTAAACTCACAAGCTCAAAAGTTGCACGCTCACATGCTCACACAATCACACGCCCCATAATCACACGCTCTATGCTCCATAATCACATGCTCTATGCTCTACGCTCACACGATCACATGCTCTATGCTTCACGCTCACACAATCACATGCTCTATGCTTCACGCTCACACGCTCTACGCTTCACGCTCACATGCTCCATGCTCTTTGCTCCACGCTCCACACTTCATGCTCACACGCTCTATGCTTCACGCGCACATGCACTACGCTTCACGCTCACATGCACTATGCTCTATGCTCCAACTCTCACATGCTACACGCTCATATGCTCAAATGCTCACACGCTAACACTCTCCATGCCCACACATCCAAGCTCACATGCCAGACACTCAAATGCTCCCACGCTCCATGCTCAAACGCTTACACGCTCCACGCTGAATGCTCACACGCTCACTGCTCATGCTCAAATGCTCGCACGCACACACGCTCAAACGCTCACAAGCCCAAGCTCACATGCTTACACGCGACACATGCTTACATGCTCCATGCTGACACGTTCACACGCTCACACGCGACAAATGCTCACATGCTCCATGCTGACACGTTCACACGCTCACACACCCCATGCTGACATGCATTCATGCTCACACGCACACACGATCAAACACTCACATGCTCCATGCTTACACGTCCACGCTCACACGCTCCACGCTCACATACTCAAATGCTCACGCGCTCACACGCTTCACGCTCTATGCTCACAAGCTCACATGCCAACACGCCCATACGCTCACACGCTCCATGCTCACATGCTCTATGCTTCACGCTCACACGCTCTACGTTCTACACTCACACGCTCCACACTCACACGCTCCACGCTCACACGCTCACATGCACACACGCTCACACGCTCACACGCACACATTCTCCATGCTCACATGCTTCACGCTCACACGCTCCACGCTCAAACGCTCACATGCTCCATGCTAACATGCTCAATTGCTCGCATGTTAACATGCTCAAATGCTCCGATGCTAACACTCTCCACGCTCCAATGCCCACACGCCCACACGTCCAATCTCACATGCCACACACTCAAATGCTCACACGCTCAACGCTCACACGCTCCGCGCTCCACGCTCACATGGTCCATGCTCACAAGCTCCACGCTCACACACTCACACGCTCCATGCTCAAATGCTTACACGCTCACATGCACACATGCTTAAATGCTCACACACTCCACACTGACACACTCACACGCTCTATGCTCCACGCTAACACGCTCAATCGCTCCACGCTCCATGCTCACTCTCACGTGCTCACACGCTCCATGCTCACACGCTTATATGCTCCATGCTCATATGCTCACACGCTCACATGCTCACATGCTCATACGCTCCACGCTCATACGCTCCACACTCATACGCTCCACGCTCATATGCTCATACGCTCACATGTTCAAACGCTCACACGCTCACATAGTCCACACTCACACGCTCACACTCCCACATACCCACACACTCACACGCTCCACGCTAACACGCTCACACGCTCACACGCTCTATGCTTCATCGCTCACATGCTCTACTCTCACATGCTCTCACGCTCTACCCCTCACACGCTCTATCCCTCACATGCTTCACGCTCTATGCTACCACGCCCACACGCCCACTCGCACACACGCCCACACACTCCCACACTCCACGCTCACATGCACACACGTTCTATGCTTCTCAGTCACACGCTCACATGCTCTACGCTCACACGCTCACACTGTGTATGCTCTATGCTCCACAGTCACATGCTCACACGCTCTACGTTCACATGCTCCACGCTCTATGCTTCCACGCTCCCACGCTCCCACGCTCTTTGCTTCACGGTCCACGCTCCCACACTCCCACGCTCTATGCTCATACGCTCAAATCTCCATGCTCACATGCTCTACGCTCACACGTTCTACGCTCACATGTTCTACACTCACAAGCTCTACGCTCACACGCTCTACGCTCACACGTTCACACGCCCCACGCTCACACGCCCCAACCCCACACACTCCACGCTCACACGCTCTATGCTCACATGCTCTCATGCTTCACGCTCACATGCTTTAAGCACTACGCTAACATGCACACGATCACACGCTCCACGCTCCATGCTAACACGCTCCTTGCTCACACGCTCCTTGCTCACACGCTCACACGCAGGCTCCACACTTCACACTCAATCGCTCACATGCTCACATGCTCTACGCTCCATGCTCCACGCTCACATGCTTACACGCTTACACGCTCACATGCTGAAACGCTCACATGCTCACATACTCACACACTGAAACGCTCACACGCTCACACTCTCACATGCTCACATGCTCACACGCTCTACGCTCTATGCTCACACGCTCTACGCAGACACACTCAATGCTCCATGTTCACATGCTGCACGATCCACGCTCACACGCTCCATGCTCATGCGCTCAAACGCGACACATGCTCACACGCTCACATGCTCTATGCTTACACATTAACACGCTCATATGCTCTATGCTGAAATGCTCCCACGCTCCACGCTTACACTCCCACGTTCCCACGCTCCATGCTGCAGGCGCACACGCTTTACGCTCACACACCCACTCGCTCACACGCCCACCTGCTCACATGCTCCACGCTCATGTTCACGCACTCACACGCTCACACGCTCACATGGTCATACGCTCTATGCTGCACGCTCCACGCTCACACACTCCACGCTCACATTCCATGCTCACACACGCCACACTCGCACACGCCACACTCGCACGCTGAATGCTAACATGCTCTACGCTCACATGCTACATGCTCACCTGCTCTATTCTCCACACTCACACGCTCACACGCTCCATCCTCACACACTCACACGCTCCATGCTTCATGCTCCACGCTCTATGCTCCACGCTCCACACTCATATGCTCTACGCTCACACGCTCTACGCTCACAAGCTCTATGCTGTACGCTCACATGCTGTACGCTGCACGCCCCCATGCTCACACACTCACATGCCCTATGCTCTCACGCTTACAGGCTCACATGCTCTACGCTCCATGCTCTACACTTCGCGCTCACATGCTCTACGCTCCACGCTCCACGCTCCACGATTCACACTCACACGCTCTATGCTCCATGCATACATGCTCACATGCTCTATGCACCATGCTCACTCTAACACGCTCCATGCTCACTTACTTACATGATCCACGCTGACACGGTCACACGCACACATGCTCACACGCTTTAATGCTCGATGCTCACATGCCAATTCTCACATGTTCCACGCTCACATGCTCAAATGCTCACACACTTCACGCTCAAACGCTCAAATGCTAACATGCCCACATGCTCAAATGCTCATATGCTCAAACACTCACACACTCCACGCTCGCATTCTCCACGCTCAAACACTGGATGCTCAAATGCTTACTCGCTCCACGCTTACACGCTCAAACGCTTACATGCTCAAACGCCGACATGCACACTCGCTCACACCCACACACGCTCACACGCTCCACGCTTACATGCACACACGCTCTATTTCTTTTTCTTTGTCTTTTGATTTTTCAGTATTCTTCTCCTTAAAATGAGGAGGTAACAATTTTTTTTTCATAATCAAGGAGACAATTTTTCTCAAGGCCAAAGCATTTACAAAAGTTTTGACTTCCCTATTTTGAAAGATCACAAGATGAAGGAAAAGAGGAATGGTATTTTTCTTCACTCAACCCTATTTTGAAAAGATTTTTCAAGTAATCAAACTGACAAGGAACTAAGAGCTATCCAATATAATAGAAGATAAGAAATTCTAAGCCATAAAATATCATTTCTCCACATTCAATGAAAGTAAGAGCCCGTTTCTCTCCATTCCCTCACTCAAGCATGTAATGTGCAAGAGTAAAAACGATAAGTGTACACAAATCTAGGTTAGACCCTTCACCCTATATGTCGATTCTCCAAACAAACCACGGCCTAATGTGTAAAAGGTTGGCTCAAGATAGACATTCAAAGCAAGTATGCCAAAATAGTAGTAACAACTCAAGCATGCAATTAGTATATTTGCCAACAAATAAGTCCTCTACCATGATTAATCATGTTTTAATCAAAGGGCTCTAGCATCAAGAGGTTAAAAACGAAAATAAATGACTACCCTAAAAATGAAAAATCACATAGAAATGCATGAAAATAAAATGGTCATGCCCAAATATCTCCCCCTCCACACTTAAACACTAAGTCTTTTCAGCAGACTACGTGTGTTGGTTAAGTGTAAGGTACGAAAGCAATAACAAACCATAAAATCATACATAAGCAAACAATGTGAAAGGTATAAAAAAAAGGAAAGATACTACCCGGAAGAGCCTTCCTTGCTAATGCCTGGGTCAATAGGAGGACTCTGCATATGTTGGAGCCTCTCCCCTACTAACTCCGTAGCTTTATCTTTAAACGGATCTTCTTACTTGTCCTCACGAGCCAAACTAGTGTCCGGAGATAGAACAAAATGGTCATCTCTTTTTTTTACTACCTTTCAAACAACAAAAATCAGCAACATTCAAAAAAAAAATAGGCACTCAAGAAAATCAAATAAAGTGAAAAAAACAAGTAAAAGAAAATAATATAGCTAAGTAAATAAAAAGATCAACAAGTCACAAAATCGTTCCAAATCCCCGGCAACGGCGCCAAATTGTGATGAGGATTTCGAGAGTGTCATAAATCCTATCGCAATTAAATTTATAATACCAAGACAACTCTAAACTCGTATAGAGAGTAAAGAAATCCCGGGTCGATCTCGAAGGATTTGGGGTGAGATTAGTGACTAGCTAACGTTTAAGTGTCTAACTATATTTACAAAAATACAAAATAATCATTAGGAGTTGTTTTTATTTAAAACAAAAAACTAAACTTCCTAAGAAGCAAAACAAACAGCAACTAACCTAAGAAAATAGTGACTGCCAAAATACAAGTAACGGACCATCTTTAAGTTCAGCAAGTGCCTGCCATGACTGGCCATCTTTGCATCAACCAAGGCTGGCCGAAATGAGGAAAACAGGGCTGCCAGTTTTTATCCTAAGGCTAAGTGACTGCGAGTTTGATTAAACTAGAAATAAAGATGACTGAATGCAAAGGAAACCATCAAAAGGCAGCAACTTGGTAAACATGAAATGGCCGAAATGTGACTGGCCATTTTTAGGGAAGATAAAACAGTAGCTAGATAAATTGAGACTAAGATAGATATGGTTTAGACACTAACCCATTCCTTGACTGATAACCTAAATATGCTTCTAACCCAATGTAGCTTTCAAAAGAATGGTGAGTTTATTTCTAGCCTTAGATCACTTGAACATTTAACCCTTTATAACTAAAGTAGCTTTTCATTAGGTTTAACCCCAATTTATACTCATTTAGTCAACCTTAGGAAGTTAATCATCCAACCAATCCACCAAACATCAATGAAACTCCAAATACATTTTAGGAAAAACATAATCAAGTTTACAAACAAGTTCAAGGGCTAAGTGCCCAAATCCATAAACAGCCTAACTAAACATACTAAAACATAAACTAAACTACATAAAAAGAAAGTATTGTGTGTGATTCAAAAACCCAGCTTCTCGCGCTCGTCTTCTCGACGGCTCCCCAGCTTCTCCGGCCGCCCTCCGGCTTCTCCGACTACTCCCTCCGGCCGCCTCTGGTCAAAAGCTGAGCGTGTCACCCCAGGACGCTCGGCCTATGGCCACTACGGCACCTCCGGAGGACTTTCCTCCGCTATCTGGAACAGAACCGAACCCTAACCTTCCGACGATACATCAACGATCCTTCAACACACTCTTCGGCGACGGCAATAACTCATCTTACGCGCCGATTCCACTGAAAAAATTGGGAGTTTGGAAAGGGGAACCCAAGATTTCATTTTCAAAGGACAAAATCGACTCCCTGTCAGCCCCTCTGGCGTTGGCTCTAGTCGACAAATTCAGTCACGGACGACCTACAATGGCGGAAATGCGGAAGCTAATTATTGCAATTGGATTCAAAGGTGAGGTAACAATCGGACATTTAGATGCTAAGCATATACTACTCCGTTTTTCGAATGTTGAGGAAAGGGATAGGATGTGGATGAGGGAGTCATGGAACTTGAAAAAATTTCCTATGCGAATCTTTAAGTGGACTCCAAATTTCAGAATTGATGCGGAAGCACACACAGCACTTGTTTGGGTTTTAATGCCAAATCTGCCATTACATTTATACCGTAAAGATGCCATATATTCTATTGCAAGTGCTTTGGGTATCCCTCTTAGAATTGATGCAGCCACAGAGATATTGATCAGACTTAGTCTGGCCAGGGTTTATGTTGAAATCAATCTCTTGAGCAAACCTGTTTCCAGAGTATTTGTAGAATCTGAAGGGTTTGAATACTTTTGGCAGCCGATGCATATTGAAAAAATGCCAGAATATGGTTAACACTGTCTAAGACAGGGTCACAGTAAGGAGAATTGCAAGAACTTACACCCAGGACCTCAATCTGCTGTTACAAAAATGCCAGTGAACAACTCTGAGGATGAGGCTCCTTCTGGTGCTGCTGCATCTAAAGAACCCAAAGACAAAGGTAAACAGGTTGCTGCTGGTGTGAATCTAACAAAGCCCCAATTTGTTTATAAACAGGTACCAAAGAAGAATAACAACAAGACTGCTAGGACTTCAAATGAGGAGTCTGAAGCTGTTCAAAAAAACACGGAGGTTGAAGCTACTACTATAGCTACAACCTCCGGTCAAGGTACTATAAATCCCAATTCATCTGTATCACTTAACACTCAAATTAAAACTAATAACCCTTTTTCCTGTCTTGGCAATATTGGGAACAACATTGATGGCTCTGAACTTGATGGAGAAACTTTACAACATGTTGAAAAGGCCTTAAATGAATTGGAGCCAAAGAAATCAACCAAAGGAGCATAACCAGCAGCACCCTCTAATTTCACTAATGGAAAGGGAAGGTCCAAATCAAGAAAGAAAAAATCTGGAAAGCTCAAGAGACCTAAGTCAGTGGATGCCCGGATAGAAACAGAAATTCTGGCCACCCTGGACACCCGAGAGGACTGTCTAGATGATGGCACTCAGCTCA
>JAOYMZ010068880.1:0-12366 GCA_025802335.1 Pinguicula primuliflora
GATGATGAACGATCGCTTCTCTGAGACTGTTCGATCTGTGTCTTCTTCTATTGATGCCATTAGAGCCCACTATACTAACTCTCCTCGCTTCTCCATTCCTGTTCAAGCAAGAATTGTTGCTGTTCTTCGTATTTCATTAGGCTTGCCCAGTCCCGCTATTGAGAAGAGCGGGATGTGTTAATATCCATAATTAAGATTCTTAATGACTCTTGGGCTTCAGAAGTTCGGGATTTACAGATCTCATTTTTCGGAAGCCCAGGCAGTACGCCCGTTCTCGCCAAGAACGGGCCGTGCCAAATTCAAAAATTCGGCTTGACCTTGTGGCTTAAGAAAAAATTTGCCTACATTATCTTGATTCATGAAGAGACTAACATACATGTGGATCCTATTGTTGCTGAAGCTAGTAGTGTTGAGGATGAAGTTCTGGGAAACATGATAGTGCTAAAGTCTCCGATGATTACTTCGCCGGAACACTCAACTCCGGTGAACCACAGTAATAGCAATTCAAATTCAGATTTGAATTTGACTTCTCCAGATTACAACTTGATTTCGCTATTTGATTCTGGAGATCCAGCAAATCAGGGGAAGCAGTTCGCGATTTCTCAATTACACTTAAACTTACTGACCGAGCCAACCTACAAGTACATATAGACTCACACACCCTTCCAATTTTTCCCATCCATCGACGAGAAGCCAACAGTTACGTTTCAATCGCGATAACTGATCTGAATCTCATCCATTGACCGGAATTATTAACTTCCATTTTCGACCCCATTGATTTCTGCAGCGGTCATGTCATCGTTGGCGCTAAGGTGATCTCCCTTAGCTATCTTAATATCTCAATTACACTTATTACCTGTCTCCCCACAAAGTTGGTGCTGGATAAATAAGGCCCCAGGCCCTGAGCAATCTTGAGCATCCACATTTTAGGATCTTCACCTAAGTGTACGTTTTACTTCAAAGTACACAGACGAGAGAAATGAATCACTCACTATATGAAGACTCTTCAGCGGACTATATGAAGACTGCCATGCGAAGTTGCGTTTCCTATCTTGAAATGCATTTAATTTTGTTGAGTTTTTGTGTCTTCAAGTGCATTTGATTTTGTTGCGTTTAGTGAAACTAATACTTAGTTGAACATGAAAGTGGTGTGTATTTAATGCTTAGTGAAAGTGGGTGAGGTGTTATAAAATTCAGAAAAAAGGGAAAAGAAATTGGGTCGGTCCAACACACAGGATCTCGTGCCCATGAAGAAGAAGCAAGCCCAACCCGACTGTAATACACTAGGTTCGAGTCTCATGTGTGTGTGTGGTGGTGGGGATGAACTCGATAGGAATGTGGGTATCCTCATCAAAACCATGATATCAAGGTGATGAGTACTCTCATTATATCCTTATTTAAACCTCTCTCTATCAACTTTCGTAACCGGCGTGCGAGAGAATTATAACAAGGTGAAGTTCGTTAGGATGGTAAGATGCAACAATGCTACGCATATAATCTTTTTTTATACAACATTCTGTAAAACCATCAAAACGACGTCGTTTTGTATTTTCTGAAGTGAAAAAAAAGTGTGAAAATACAAAACGACGTCGTTTTGATGATTATACAGAATGTTGTATAAAAAAAGTGGTATGCCTAGCATTTTTGGTTTTTAAAAGAGTATTTCATGCAATTTACCTTCAACAACTTATTCGTAGTTTGAGAAGCAAATCCTTGTAAAAATTGAGCACCATATGAAATGTTTTTTTCTACTTTTTTTTATAAGTAAATTTTTTTATTGCTTTTATAAGTATTTACAGTGAATAATGGGCATTTGCGATATATCCCACCCATTCTCTAGTATTTTCTCACATGGCCAGAAATTTACAACTCCCCCATTCTACTTCTCATACTACTTTTATTTTTCAATAAGTGAGATCAATTCTGATTGTTGTGGTCAAAATTATAATATTGTGTATGATTGTTCACTCGTCCATCATATATACCGAAAAATTTGATTGCGTAAAACACCTTTCCTTGAAAAATATAAAATATGTAATAGGAGAAGTATGAGAAAGTTTGTCCAAAACATAGACTTAAATATACATGATTTTTTTACTAGGTAATGTTGTGGTGTACTGCCTTATATGTATAACCAAATGTACAATCCATACTTGCCATCACTCGTCGTCAAAATTGGTTACACCATTGGAATGGTCATGCGTAGGAGATCAAAAGCCCCATATTCTGGTGCGGTCCCGACAACCTTATATGTATAGCAAAAGTACAATTCATACTTGGCATCACCCGTCATCAAAATTAGTTGCACCGTGCCGGGACCGCACCAGAATATGGAACTTTTGATCTCCTACGCATGACCTTTACAATGATGAAATCAATTTTGAAGACGGACACTGACAAGTATGAGTTGTACTTTTGATTGTATGTTTCTTTACTTATGCATAACTTTGTCTTTTTAAAGCATCGAATCTTAATTTTTTCACTATGTTGCTCTAGTTAATAGCTCGTTATCCAAATTAACACTTGGATACCTCTTATCCTACTAGATTCTGTAAAATTATTCTTATCCTTCTATTTAATTCAATATTGATATTGATAGACTGAATCAAATTTCCTGCTGATAAAATTGATGAAATAGGGAAAAGAGCATAGAGATAGAGTGCAATCGCTGGATACTTTATTCTGTTTCTATGTGGAATCTACCATTATTATCTAGAGTGTTAAATTTGGACTCATCAGTATCTAATATAGCTTTAAATTGTGGAGATTGTTATTATTGTTTTTTGTTTTTGTGGGATTGTGGGGATTATTGTTAATAAATACAAATATTCCAATCACAGCACATTACTTGGGCATGTTGGCACACGAAATTAGATTTTTATTATATGTAATGTCGCTAAGAGTATTTAAACCCGTGATATGTGAGTGGAATTCTTACTCCCTTAACCAAATAGGCAACTCCTCTTTGACACTGGAAAAACCTTACTTAGGAAAAACCCTGTGGGAAAAATCCTAAGCGAAGAAAAAAAAGTACAACTGCGCATTGTTTCTCCCCCTCAAAAGTGTGTTTCAGATATCTTCGAGATATCACATCCAAACACTAGATACAAATTATTGAAATATATTTTAGATAACGACTTCGTAAATAAATATGCTCAATAATCACTTGATCTGATCTGATTTCATGCGTGTAGGAAGATTGCAGCAATATGCCATGTTCTATAAATTCTGATGCATCATCCACTGTGCTCGTCCCTAACGTGGGATAAAGGATAACGGCATCTGTATATTCAATTAATTACGAAGTTATATCACGATTATAAAATAATCTCAAACCTAAAGTATTGCTTAAATCGCGAAGAATGTGGTTGATACCATACCAATTTCTTCGAGTTGGAGTAGCACTATATCTTTCAAGAAGATATACATTGGTGCACTTATGGCACTGAGATATAGTACTTCTGGTCCAAGTATCTTTTCATCGTCTTAAACAGAATAGAATGGATATTTCTTGGGATCTAGTAATCTTACCAACATGAGTGTAGATGAGGGATGTACATGTCTATACGAAAGTTCTTCAGGACTTTCATTGTCTATGTCTTTGATACACAGATATCCCTTTTGAGACATGTTCAATTTGTAGTCCAAGATAAAATCGCATTTTACCAAGATCTTTCATTTAGAATTCATCTTTTAAATATGTTGCCGTTCTGTTGAGCTCTTCTGGAGTCCCAATAAGATTTAAATTATTTGCACCTATTGAAAAACCATATATACTTTTCTAGATGAATATACATGAGTAAATTACGACTTCCGACCGAATTTTAATCTATATATTTATTTTTAGAGTTCAATGCAGTAGATATTGATCTATTTTCCATAAGATGTTGCAGTCATCTTAAATTCTTCTGGAATTTTCGTATAAATTTCTTTATCGAGTGATCCATACAGCTATGTTGTATAACATCCATTTATCGTATCTATAATTTCTTACAAATGATGTTGAACTGATCAAAAATTGGATTGTAATCATATCAATGAATGGAAAATATATTTCCTCATAATTAGTCTCGGATTTTGGAAGAAGCCTTGTGCAATAAGACGGGTTTGTTGTGCTCAATTTCATTTTGTTTGTTATTTTTCGAACAAGTACTACTTGTATCCAACGAGCTTAACACCATTTGGTGTTTGAATAATGTGTTCAAAGACCTTACATTTTAGAGCGAGCTCAACTCTAATTTTATTGCTTCTTTCCACTTTGTCCAATGATTTCAACGTCAACATTTCTCGACGGAGTTTGATTCCATTTCATCTTCACATTTGGTGAGATTTAAATCAATCTTATACGCAAAAATTTTGTCGACAATAGTTTTCTTTCTATCCAAGATCTTTCCTGATAATAGATGGTCAATTGAGATCTCATTGTTATCAGTTACTTATCATCCTCATTAGGTTCCTCATTTGTAGCTTCCTTTGTATGAAGGATAGTTGTAGGAGAGTCATTGGATATTATATTTGTCTCGGATTGGTGATTATTTATGATTCACATTTTTTAGTGGACGTTTTTTTCTTTCGGGGTACTTTGTCCTTGACACTAATGGGTGACACTAACGGGTCTACCACACTTCATGCATTGTGTAGATTCATTTGCCACTTTATCGATATTTTGTCCTTCTGGTATATCAATTCTTATAGGAGCATTGACAACTGGTATATGAGATTTTACAACCAATTTATTGTCTGTGAATGTATCTGGTAATAAATTTGCAAAATTTGGCGACTGAATTAATATTCTTTTTTTGAACTTCTAGTTCACGTTCATTTGATCGTTGATTAAAATGAGATAATATTTGGTTATGTAATATTATGTCCCTTTGTGCTTCTAACACATATTTTCTCCCTCTAATAGTAGGAAGATAAACTTATCAAAATGACAATCATGTCATTTCAACTTTGCTTTAAAGCTTTACTTTTAGTTTTGTTTTGAAGCTTTAGGTTTGCTTTTGAGCATTAGCTTTACTTTAAGTTTTGCTACTGAACTTTTCTTCTGAGCTTTGCCCTGAGCTTTACTTCTAAACTTTGCTTTTAAACTTTACCTATGAGTTTTACTTTTGGAGCTTTGCTTTGAGTTTTGCTTTAGAGCTTTCTTTTGAGCTTTGGTTTCTGAGCTTTGCTTTTGAGCTGTGCTTCTGAGCTTTACTTCTGAGTTTTGCTTTTGAGCTTTGCTTTTGAGGTTTATTTTTGAGCTTTGCTTTCGAGCTTTGCTGTTGAGCTTTGCATCACTTTGCTTCGGAGCTATGCTTCTGAGCTTTAATTCTGAGCTTTGGTTCTAAGCCTTGCTTCTGAGCTATGTTTTTGAGCAATGCTGTTGAGCTATGCTTATGAGCTTGAGCTTTGCTAGTGAGTTATGCTCAAGCTTGCTTCGAGCTTTGCTTCTGAGCTATACTTTCTGAGCTTTGCTTCTGAAACTTTGCTACTGAGCTTTGCTTCTGAAACTTTGCTACTGAGCTTTGCTTTTCAGCTTTGCTTTTGATCTTTGCTTCTAAGCTTTGCTACTGAGTTGTGCTACTGAGCTTTTGTATTGAGCTTTGGTTTGAGATTTGAACCCATAAGCTTAGCAGAATGAGATAATTGTCCCTAAAATAATCTTTAAGCATAAACTTATCCTAATAAAAGAAATACTCATAAATAGTTCTAATTCCAAATATCACCTTTGGATACTCAAGAGCTTAAATTTTCACGACAGAAATGCATATTTTGTCTTCCCTTTCATTAAGATTTACCTCGGTGTTGTTTCGAAAACAAAAGTTGATGGGAGTCTGGTGAGACTCTTGGCTTCAGCCTTTCTTCTTGCTAGTTTTTCAGAGTAGCTATATATCCATTTTAATGAGCTCAATATCTTCACAATGCTAGAATATTGTACCAAGTTCTCAACTAACAAATACACTCCGCTTCTTATGTGAGATCCTAGGGTGTGAGATGTGTGGAACATTCCTGACATTTGATTTTAATGAAATCAATGGTCAAAATTAAAAAATAGAAAGTATCTGTCCTTTCCTACCAAGGTCGATTCTTTCTCATTGTGACCAATTCCTCCACATCCAAGCGGCAAGCATCAGACTAGATCTCGCCGGACGTTGTCGCGCGCTAGGAGTTAGCAAATCATCAAACCCTTTGTTTTTTATTCGTGGGTGACCGGACCGGTTTGTAGTCTGACGAGTGAGCCAGTGTCTGCCTTACTTGTCCAGAAGTGTATGACAGTCTGCACCTGGAGGCCGGACACTAGCCATGCTCTTTGGGAAGTATTGTCGGTATCTTTGTCGGAATTATCGCGTACGAGGGTGAATGAAGCAGAATGTTGGCTTCTTGCTTTTCATTACGCTGCTTCAGAATATTTTTGTCCATTCTATGAACATTTTACTAATTAGGGGTCTTAATTTTGTCTTGGGTTTTAGCTTCTGCTTCGAATCTTGCTTCTTTTGCAGATGGGAGTTAACAAATCATCCAATCTTGCTTCTTTTGCTGATAATTTTGAGATTTTATCTCCTGCTTCGATGTGCCTATTCTCTGATTTTGTGGGCAAAAAGAATGAAGACGAAGTGTCTTTTTGAGTTTTTTACTTTGTTTTAATTCTGGCCATTGGATTTCATTAAAATCCAATGGCCAGGAATATCCCACTCATCTCACACCGTAGGATCTCACATAAGAAGCGTAGTGCTAACAAATATTCATATGTTAATGAGCTCAATATCATGCAAGTATCATCTAATACATGAGACATTTTCTTACCAGCAATCCATTACTTATTCAATCATTCCAACATTTTTTTCGTTAGTTTCTAATTATCTATTAGAAACAATCTTTCAGTAAGCAAAATAATAACTAATAAAAACAACGTTACCAGTGAGTATTTATCATGTTTTTGCAGGCATGATTGACAACTCTGAGATGTAGAAATGAAGTTGATCAGAAATTTTTTCTTTTCCAATACACACAGAACTCTAATCCTTGGCACGAACTTGTTGTCAAGGTTGCAAGACACTAAAGTTGGACTAGTGACAATACTTGCCACATTGTACTTCCTTGAAAAAAATTTCCTTCCCTGGCTAAAACTTCATCTCCAGTGCATTCCTGTAACCTCTCATGCAACCTTTGTGCCATCACTGCAACAGTATCAACAAGTTTCATTGTTCAACTCTGACAAGACGAAATGCAGGAAGCGATAAATGAAGTCCTAAGGGCAGCTCGCGTGAAGTCATATGCCCCATTAGCAATGACTTTTTCTATTAATCCCATAATTCCAAGTAACTTTGCTTCCATGCTCAAGAACCATATCGAATCTAAAGAAATGTACAATGCATCATTCAGAGTCTGAGGATCAACCAACGTGATCAAACTTTTAGCAAGCTCCCAATCATGGAAACTCACAGCACCTTGAAATAAACAACGCAGCTCAATCCTATCCTGATGACTAAGCTTTTTTCATTTGTACTGGGATCGGGATCAAAAGCAGCCAATCCAGATTTAAGTTTATCAGCACCACAGCTACAAACACTTCCAATCTCAGAACATTCAGACACTTCCATATTAATTGATCTTCCAGTCAAATTTCAGAATCTACTTTGTCTCCATTCAATGCATACATGAGAAGAAAGTCAATCCCAAACACCAAAATTGAAGTCAGCCCAATAACAACTGAGCAATTCACAAGCTCTCAGCGAAACCCTGATGGTTTTAGGCTCTCCACGACTATCCTAAAGATGGAGGCAAAATCGTGCGCACATGAAAACAATCGGATAATTCGATACTACTCGGGAGATCAAGCCCCTTCTCCACTTCCATAAACTGATTACCCAAATTCCATAAATTGAAAGACTATCCGTCAGAGCAAAAAACGATCACAGGCTACAAAGATTTTGTTACATATTCCAGCTTCCCCTCCCCAATCATCTGAAAATCTCCACCCAAATCACTGAAAACTGCATAAACCCTTCATTCCGGAGAGCGATCGACTACCAACTACCACTTTCCTGCTACGTAACTTTAAGTCATCTAAGTCGTCCGTCGACGTCATTCTAGAATAAAAATTGTGCCAGGTTCCGGGCTATAGGGTTTCACCGATTGGATGGATCAGATTGAGCAGCGAGCGAAGCAATTCTACTATAGAGATACTCAAAAAACTCGGAGAGATCCGAACATGAGCAACTCGTGCTGATAACGTGTTGTAATCTCAAGAATTTTGCAGGAAAGAAAATGAGAAGATTAGAAGAGCGTGAAACTGTGTTTGTGTTATTCTCTGTAATCCTCTTTATATAGAGGTAAGGACCGACAATTACAGATAACTTATACATACAAAACTGTTCAATCATACATACAAAACTACGACACCCCACCAACACCAAATTCACAAGAATCAGAGCTAACTCAAGCTCGTACCATTTAACCGGATTCCCAGTCTCCTGGCGCAAGGGTGAAATGCTTAAAATCTTCTCTACATTTGGCACGGTTCTGGACTTGCATCTCCCCAGGAATGTGGACGCTCAAGGACGATGCTATGGATTTGTTCGATCCCGCAGGTCCCTAAATCCTCAACATATGCTTAGTCTCCTTAACAATGTATCGGTTGGCTCGGTTAAATTGCAGGCTAATCTGGGAATTCAAGCCCCCACAGCAAGGAATACAGGCATTCTCATTGAAGAACATCCACAATTAATTACCTCAGACCCAACTACAGCAGAAGGATCCCTGCTCAATATTTGTCCCAAACCAGGAATAAATGAATGGCTTAAATTCTGCCTTGTAGGCACCCCTGCTCCTGGTAAGAACATGGAAGCTATTAATCTCACTCTTAAAGATTCAGGCTATGTGAATTGTAGTGCTATTCGAATTGAAGGGCGGGGGGGAAGTATTATTAGATATCCCGGACTCAACTCAGCAAATTAACTTACTGAAGGATTTTGCATGCCTTGGAAGTATTGGTCTTCATAATGTGTGGCCTTGGAGATTGTTCAATGGTAAACCAGATAGGCTTGCAAAAGTTACTGTTCAAGGAATTCTGTTGCATTTTTGGGGTGAAAAGCTCTTCACTGAATTAGCTGGTACATTCGGAGAGCTATTAGAGCTGGATGCAGACACATGGAATAGGAAGGGTGATCTATGAAAAAATGCAAGTTCTCACTACATTTACAGCCCACATTAACAAATGTATCCAGATGAAAACGGATAAGGGAAGTTTCTCAGTAACCATTACAGAGAAAGAAGGAGAACACAATGTTTGGGGTAGCTATGGTTAGAACAAAGTGAAAGAACATGCAGCTTGACCCCCCTTACTCCTGCCAAAGCACAGTATTGTTGGAAAAGAAAGACACCTATGACCATTCCTGTAGATCCAATGATAGAAATGGAGATTGAATTGGAAAATCGAGTTATCAACCTGTGTCTAGAAGACTACATTAAACAAATCTGGCCGGATACTGTTGTAGGTACTGCTGCACAGCAGGATGAGGCAAACTCTCAGTTGACTCCTGTCCAACCCGTTGCTGCACAACAACAACAAAAACAAAAAAATGAACACCAGCATCATGATCCTTCTAGCACTACCCCAGAAGATATTGCAGCTACGACAACTCAGAATGATTGTAACATACCTGCCATTCCTGCACCTGATTTGGAGTGGCAGCAACAACCGAAAGCCGATGGTGAGCTCCCTGTAAAGCAGCACCCAGCTGTAGGAATGGAAACACAACCAGCACCATAGCATGAATCACCACATCTTGTTATAGAGAAGGCTGCAGAATCCTCCACAGAACACATATCTGCTGTAGGATGGATACACCCGAACACCCTGGACAAGGCACCACCACCTACATGGCAGAGTTGGGCAGATAGAGTAGAGGCAGGATCTGAAGAGGATTCCAGACCATATATGCCTGCAGGTACCCAACAGCAAATCAGGTCTTTCTTAGACATCCAGAGGCAAGCGCTACAACATCAGTCCATGCAGTTAGATCCTCTGGCCATTTCATATTCTCCAAAGCAGAAGCAGGTAGCTCCTTTTCAGGATAATGTGCAGTATATGTCGGAGTCAGACGATACTCTGGTTGAGATTCCAATCACTACAATGGCTATACCTATATCACAAGTGTGGTCGGCCGACCCAATCAACTATGAATCTGAGGAGTGGGATTACTCTTATAGGAATTCCAGCCGACATATTGACATCTCTGATGCTCCCCTTGCACCTCCACCGAAAGAAAGCCCTACAAAATCCGAGAAGAAGAAAAGAAACAAGAAAGGAAAAGGTTACTACAAACCTTCCAACATTCAGACTCTATCCAAAGCTGCATAGCAATGATCATACTACATTCGGAAAAGAACTTTCTGACAATTGATGTTAAATGCTCTTTACTATCTTTGCTATGCTCACTTTAGGAGTTAGTTCTGTACGCTTCTTATGATTATTAATAAAATCTTAAATTGGGCAAAAAAACTGTTCAATTATCATATCTATAATAGTAGACCGATTTTGTTTCCCTAACTAATTTTTTCTGCTCAAAATTAATATTTGAAGTTTTATATATTAATTTTGGCGCCTACAAAATTTTAGGAGGCTATTTTTTGGGAATTTAGGGACCATATTTTTTGATTTTTTAACTCGTTTTTGTAACTAGAAGTGGCAGCATACATGTGGAGATTCAACAATGTTGATGAAAGAAAATACAAATCTAAGGAAACGCATGGAACTATTAGTGAGAATTGTTATTGGGTCATTGATCTGGCCCATCAATCTAAGTCCATTGCTAGTTTTTTTTTTCTTCTGATTTTTTTCTCCATTCGGGAGTTAATTTTCCTGGAACACATTCAAAAACGGAAAAAGAACATCGACATGCATAGCATGAAAATAATGGATTTTAAGCTAGTTCAATTCTTGAAGTTTCGTCTGATTCTGAGTTTTGATTGATTTGTTAACAAGATTATTATGTTTGAGATAAAGTCATTCAGTTTCGAGTAAGGAATTCACTTTTGTGTGTTTTGAATGTTGATTCTGTAGGTTAATTCAGTAGATGTTAAGCTTGAGAATGTGGTAATGGTCAATACGGGCGTCAGCACACGTTCATCGCTCCAACGACCCATTAGGGTCAGTAATACCAAAATTAGTTTGGTACTCATGCACTCGGTATAGACCCGACCATGTTTGGTCGAGATATCTAACTACACGATTCTCCTCATTTTTATGCATTGCTCTCTTTTAAATTAATTGCATATGAAATTGACCGTTATTTTATAAGATTATAAGGTTTTAGGAAGTAAAAGATCATCTATAGCTTGAAAGGTGCAATCCACTAACATTGATGATAGTTTGAGAGATGTTAATATTTAGGAGAACATGTTATTTGCATCTTTAGTAGATTTAATTTATACCAAAATGAATATAGTAGAGATACAATTGATTTAGTTTTGTCGTACATATCCAAATCAAAGTTAGACCATGCTGGGTGTATCATTGTCTTGCATGATGACGATGTTGTTGAGACACAGTTAGGTAAATGTGAGAACATGAATTCTACCAGAAATATCTTAGAAGTTGTTTTGTATCCTAAAGAAGAGATAGCATGCACGCATGAGAAGGGGAACTAAAATAGCACACAAGTTAATCCCCCATATGGATTTTTTGAAGACGAACCACTTGATGTAATGAGACATGAGTATGAGCATTCAATATGGCAATTGGTGAGAATTGGACAAAAACTAACTGAAGCGGCTGAAATCAATTTTATCTTTCTCAACCTTCATACTAGGCAAGTATGAGAGTGATTGTTTATGTGATAGGGTCTATCATACTTTGTGACTTTTTTATTGTGGTTTTATAATTAATTTGAAACCTTATATTTATTCCATAGAATTAAAAGAAATGTTAAATTTATTTTATAAATTAATTCATAACCTAAACATGTCCTTTTGCAACAGCTAGATGTCATAGAACCCCATGAAGCCCTAGAATCATGATATGAACTCTAAACACATCTATAGAAATGGGTTTGATAATCTTTTATATGGGTTTTGACTTTTGAGTTTAGTAACCACAAATTAGTTCAAGGGTAATACATGAGAAGTGTAGAAGCCTGTTATCCTCTGTGTTATGGTTTTTGGCCCAGGCAGTATTTTTAAAGTTATGGGCTTCGGCCCAGTCGGTTTCTAACATATGTTTGGGCTTATCCAGCATATATATATGATTCATTAGGGCTTTGTCCGAGTGATTTGAAAAAACAACTCTTGCGGCTATTCGACCATCTCTCTGACTGTGCTGCCCTAATCAATCTGCTCCTGCGTGCTCGTTGTCTGGCTCGTTTTTACTACATTGCTCGC
>JAOYMZ010068901.1:0-12366 GCA_025802335.1 Pinguicula primuliflora
ACAATAGTTAAGAAATAAGATGCTCCACACATAGAAGGTTGAGCAAAAGGCCCCCATATATCTATATGAATAAGTTCCAAGCAATGACTTGTATTCGGGACATGAGACGGAAATGGCAGCCTGCATTGTTTTGCCTTATGACATGCGTCACAAGGTAGCTCAAAAGCAGATTGAGTGAGCAAAAGACGGGACAAAATAGCATTGGAAGGATGGCACAACCTATCATGCCATATACATGTTTTAACAAAATTGCAGAACATTACCGATTTATATTAAGAAACTCTCGTTGGAGAAACGAGCGAAAGCGTCTTCTGTGGATGAAGGATATATAAGCCCAAAAATTCTCTCAGTTTTGCTACGACTTCTCTGGTGTTAAGGTCTTATACAAGGCAGTATGAAGGATAAAATGAAACATAGACATGAGCAGATTGGCAGAGCTTTGATACTGACAGTAGATTAAACTTGAATTCAGGTATAAAAAGAGTATCTGATAAAATGAGACGAGTGCTCAACATTGATGCCAATACACTTGGCCTCAGATCTTGTCCCATCTGCTTGATGGACCATAAAGTAGCCTTGTATTTGCTTATAATTCGTAAGCAAATTCAAGTCATGACACATATGGCTAGTCGCACCAGTGTCAATAATCCACACACCAGATGGTATATAAGGGGCCACCATAAGCACATTCATGTAAACCATACCTGTTAATTCCATACAATTCACAGTGGACATGCTCTGTTGCTGTTGAAAAACTTCTCTAAGTGCCTTCATCACTTCCTGTCTCACCAAGTCAGTCAAGTTGCCATATTCTGTTGGTCTAGCTTTTCTCTTGGCATCAGGAGTCCATCTTGTTGCACATAATCTCTGGTTCATTCCTTGGGCAGCCGGATACTGAAATTGGTTAATTTTACGAGTCATGAGATATTTCATTCCCGTTTTTGAATAATTCTCGTAAGAATACCTCATCTAATGCGAAGCAGGTCTTCGAAATACTCCAGATCTAGCTCCCTGGGAAAGCCTGGCGCTCAAATGCAGCTGATTAGCAACCTTTTGTGCAGTACATGGATTCTGATCAGCCATTACTACTTAAATCAAACTCCTCCGACAGAACAAAAGGTTGTTGATATTGGAATGAAATCGATTTAAAGTTTTGAGATTTTTGGATCGACTTTGAGCAACTCAATGCTCCGATACCATGAAAAAAACAAGGAGAGAAAGGCTTTAACTTCAACTGGACAGAAACTTGAAGAAAAAATCCAATCTTGCAATCAATGAAGAAGCATTTTGACAGTAAGACTTGCGGCACAGTGACTTGAAGAAACCTCTAGAATTCTCTCTCTCATCTCTAACAAGTGAATACATATGTTTATATACACAAAATGTCTTTGGGCCACTCTAAACGTAATGTACAAAATAAAACAACTATAACTATTTTGGCCCACTGACTCCAGACCCATTTCCATCAAGTTTGGAAAAAATATGGGAAAGAGATCAATAATTGAGCAACATTATCCAATATGAAAACACAAATCGGCATAGTCTATGTAAACCGCACCTCCACGAATAAACAGTGGATAAACAGTAAATGAGTAAAGGTAGTCGGAATGTTGAATTCATTGGATGATCAGTAAATGAAGACATGAATTCATCGGATTTTTGCAATTGCATAGGGGAAAATTAGTATGAAGACGTGAAGTGAAATCACATTGAATGCCAGTAAATACAAAAACGGAATTTTCCTTTGATAATTTTCCAATCCACACGCCGTTTTGGTCGATAGCAAGGATGAGAACAGAAGTGGAATGAGACGACCTTATCGTTTTCTTGGAGTGCAATGAGACTCAGGCTCGGATGGTGCTTCAGATCCTGGTCCAGTTCTGTGTCCCTTCAGGACAAACAATCAATGCCCAAAAATTTGTCTTCTGGACATCACCTAATGTACCTACTGTCCTAGCAGCGGAGGTTGAGAGAATTCTAGGGGTGCACAGGGTGGATGATCTGGAGACTTACCTGGGGGTTCCCATCATTCATGGCAGGGTCAGCAAGAACACATACGATGCACAGATGGTCAAAGTAAGAAAACGAGCAGCAAAATGGAAACCTCAATCTATCTCACTGGCAGGTCGGCTTGTCCTATGCAAATCGGTTTTAAGTGTCATTCCAACATATCAGATGCAAACCTCATTACTTCCTCTTAGCGTCTGTGATTCTATGGACAAGGTCAGCAGATCCTTTCTATGGGGAGGCACCAAGGAATGCAGAAAGAACTCATTGGTAAGTTGGGACGAAGTCTGTCAACCTAAGGGACGAGGCGGCCTTGGTCTCACCAAATTCAGGGACACAAACATGGCCCTAGTTGTCAAGGTGGCGTGGCACCTCGCTACCGGGAAAAGGTCTATATGGACTCAACTCTTTGAGGCAAAATATGGGTTCATAGGTTCCGAGCTGCTACAGATGGAGCCAAGGCAAACTGGTTCACACGTCTGGAGATCGATAGTGAAATCACTAAACATAATCAAAGCTGGTGCTGTTTGGAGGGTCGGCAATGGCTTAACGATCAGATTCTAGCAGGACACTTGGGGGCTTTTTACAACTAGCCTTGCGCCTTACTCTCTGCAGGACCTAACTGACGAACTCCTTGCTCTTAGTATTGCAGGTTTCGGGCTGCTGGGAAACGGCTGGGATGCAGGAAAGTTAGCACAATGGCTACCTGACCACATCTCCTGGATCATTTTGAGCCTCCCCCCTCCGAGGATAGCTACAGGGCAAGACCATCCGGTCTGGAGGGAAACATTTTCAAGGAAGTTTACTGTTGCTTCCGCTGTTCATGTCATTACTTCACATCGGCTGAACCCTGAACACCCAATGGGGGTCGCCATCTGGTCTTTAAACCTGCAGGAAAACATCAAAGTTATCCTGTGGAAGGTTGCCCGGAACTGTCTCTGGACAAACTCCGAGTGTTGTCGCAGGGGGATAGCCGCTACACCAGACTGCTACTATTGTAGTAACCTAGAAACCACCCTACATGTTCTAAGAGACTGCTCCTACAGCCGGCAGGTATGGGCAGACTCACAAAACATGGTTCCACACACTTTTTGGCAACTAACCTCTTTTGCAGAGTGGATCATGCAGAACCTGCATTATGCCGCCAATGAAACAGAGTGGCCAATACTTTTCGCCATCACGATCTACAAATTATGGACAACAAGAAATAATGCAATTTTCTAGCAACAATCCATACATATCAGGGAACTGAAAGCTATCATTAGAGCTGGCTACACTAAAACAACGAAAGTATTTCACCGGTTGCACAAAGGACAGCAACTACGATCTTCTGCACTAAGAGGCTCACCGTTATGCTCTGAGTTCAGATTAGCACACTCTGAGTCCACAGCATCATTCCTGATCTATGTGGACGCCGTGGTGACCCGTAATCAATCGGGCGCTGCAATTGGTCTTGTTATCCGTGATCCCAACAGCTACTGGTGGGGTGGCTTTGTATGCAACATTGGCCATTGCTCAGTCCTCTCAGCTGAATTGAGAGCCATCCGTGAAGGGATCCATTTGGTTACCACAATGAAACTTAAGGGAGTTATCTTAATGTCGAACTGTCGCTCAGCAATTGACTTGCTCACGGACAGGGAGAAGAATGTATACCTGGTCCAGGAAATTCGAGAGATTCAGACGGAGATGAAGCTTTGTGATGACTTCCGGCTGTGCCTCATTCCGCGGGCCGAAAACCAAGTTGTCAATATCTTGGCAAAAAGGGGCCTTAGTTACACTGATGCCGCATTCCAACATCTTCCAACAGAGCCAGTCTTAACTGTTCAGGAGCAGGAACACATTGCCCTACATGACTGCTTCCAGGGGCTCTGCTACTCCCCACTCGGCTCTGCTGCAGAATCCTTAATGGACAATGTACCACTTTCCATGCAAGCCCCGCAGGCTACCTCCCTACACTCGGCCAGAGTGCTTCGGGACGATGAACAATCTTCACTTGGTAAATACCAACCGTCTAGATCGCTCAGAACGCATCCGGTGGATTTTTGATCCCCCATGAGGGATATTCTTGTAAAATCTTGGCTATTTTAGCCTCTTCTGCATTAAAAAAAAATTAGTATGATTTGGAAATGAATTTTTTTCGACATGCTTAGGCAAAATACCTAAACATAAGTTTAGAAAAATATTTGATCGAACCCTTGAGGCTTGAGGACTGTTGGGCCCAACTTATACGGGCCATTGAAATAAACATGAAGCCCGTTAAGCCGACGAGTTCAACTCCAGTTTTCTCTCGTGTTTTTTCTATTTTATTCCGACGTTGGCTTGATGGAAAAGAAAATCAGTGGATCCCCGGCCCCCTTTTCTCCCTTTTTGTGTTGAATTGAATCCCCTGTTCTGCAATTCTCCCCCTAATTCCGAGATGTTTAGGAACCAGTACGATACCGACGTCACAACATGGTCGCCGGCAGGGCGGCTATTCCAAGTGGAGTACGCAATGGAGGCGGTCAAGCAGGGCTCGGCTGCGATAGGGCTGCGATCCAAGACTCACGTGGTGCTCGCGTGTGTCAACAAGGCGAACTCGGAGCTGTCGTCGCATCAGAAGAAGATCTTCAAAGTCGACGACCACATAGGAGTAGCCATCGCGGGGCTAACCGCCGACGGCCGTGTACTCTCCAGATATATGCGCAACGAGTGCATTAACTACTCTTATACTTATGAGTCACCGCTGCCGGTTGGCCGCCTCGTCGTCCAGCTCGCAGACAAGGCTCAGGTTTCATTTCATTTGATTTTTTTTGGTGTGTTAAAGAAACCCGAGATTTATTGTCTTGTCATTCTCTTGCACGTTGGGTATTGATATTATGGAGCTTTGTGCAATTTGGAAATGAGGGTTGTAATTTGGTTATATGGGACGTTTGCGCGCGGTGCTGAATTTTGGAGAACGAATACGATGAATGCTTGTAAACAAGTTGGAACAATTGAGTGGATGGAACCGTGATTTCCAAATTTCTTTTTATTGCGATCATTTGATGATTGTAGGGTTCATTACTGTTTGAAAGATGTGATCGTTTTAGTTTAGAAGCATGAGTGTTGCGTTGAGCTATGGCATTGAAATTTTCTGGAGGTCAAACCTTATAAAAAAATCTGCCTTGAACTTTAGTGTATTCTCTAGTTCAGCGTTTTGCGCTAGCGTAGGTGCTTGTAAATTGGTCCATCTTCTATGTGTTGAAAATGTGTCTCTTTTTTTCTCTTACTTGTGGATATGAACTGTCTATTAAATTACAAAAAGTCTGGCCATGATCGTGATGGATAGACTATTTATAAGGTGTCCTAGCATTAGTGTTTGGCACACTTATGGAATCCTCAAATCTGCTAATTAGTGAAGGATTCATGGTGATGAATAGATTACTTAACGTTCCGTGGAACTAGAGCATCTCCTAACATTGGTATCTGGCACATTGTTGTCACTAATGTGGGACATGGACTGATATCAGGATATAAATCTGCCTTGATTTTTGGACTTGCAATCATGATGAATTGCTCTGTGGTACCGCTCTTAGCTTCTTGGGAAGGTTCACTGCAGTGGGCTTCTGAATTTGAATGTGCTAGTATGCTGTTTTCCCCACACGAGGACTCCTGTTGGATTACATGCCATTACTCGCGCTTCCTTCATTTATATTCACTTTCCTCTTTTTCTTGTGATAAAATCAACTCGTTCTCTAGGTTTTGTTGTTACTCATGACTTTAGTGAAGGATGCATAAATTTTTGGTTATAAACATCTAAATGTGGAATATCTTTGATGTTTCCTTTCTGATATTGCTGGCTTTCTGGTTTATCGTTTTCTGAATGTAGGTCTGCACCCAACGCTCATGGAAGCGGCCATATGGTGTTGGACTTCTTGTTGGCGGTCTGGATGAATCTGGAGCACATCTGTATTACAACTGCCCTAGCGGCAATTACTTTGAATATCAAGCATTTGCAATCGGATCTCGATCACAGGCTGCAAAGACTTACTTGGAGCGAAAGTTTGCAAATTTCAAGGACTCATCCGGAGAAGATCTTGTCAAGGATGCGCTTTTTGCATTGAGGGAGACCTTGCAAGGTGAAAAACTAACAGGCTCCATTTGCACCATTGCTGTAGTAGGAGTAGGCGAGCCGTTCCATGCATTGGATCAAGAAACCGTTCAAAAACTGATCAATGAGTTCGAGGTAGTGGGTGATGAACCCATTGCTGATGAGGCAGCTGCTCCTGACGAAGCCGGGGATGCTGAACCAGGTCCACCTGCTGCTGAAGAAGGAACACCCTCTGACCAGGGTGCTGCACCTATGGATATTTAATTACCGTCTTGATTTTATATGATCTTGCTTAAACTCCCTACTCAAAACAAAAATTGCTGCCTGAATTGGATCGTCTTTGTTTTCATGGAGCAGCAATATTGTTGCTTCAGCGCAACATTTGTAAGGTTATCGTATTGTGTAATGCTTTATACGTGTTAGATTCAGTGATGAACTCGTAACGTTATGAAACAATTGGGTATTTGCTATTTGGTGCTTGGTTAGCACTTGTGCTGAATTCCTTGTAGTCGAGCAATAAGTTGATAATCCGTTGCAGAAATTTATGCGCAAATTTCACTATCGAATATTGATCAAACAAATCAGGGTCATCAAGAATTCCCAATGCAGAAGTTGAAATTAGAGAATGTCATGTCCTATGGTCGTCATTTCTAAGAAATGTCTGCATACGATAGGCCTATGTTTTCTTACCGCATTCTTTCCATGTTGCTCCCTTTATCAGTAGAACGTATATACTGCAGACCCATCGGTCAAGCTACTTAAAGCGAAATGATAAATCACACTCCTCCGAGAACTATGTGGCTTACCTCAGGTGGAGGTTGAATTCTAAACCGGACGAAAAATACTCAGACGAAACACACGAAGGGCCACATGCTGCTGTTGGATGAGGAGCTTAAGTGTGTGGGGGCCGCAACATGATGTCTAATCTAAGAGCACGTAAGCTTTCGTGCGTTTCGTCCGATATAGAATTGCTCCACGTGGAGTGGGATTTAATTTATTTTGCATTTTTTGTGTATTCTATAATATAGTATTATTAATATTAATAAATTATAATATTTTAGATGTTAGTTTATTTAGTATTTTTTGTTAGTAAAATTTATAATACTATGAAATTTATTGCATTTAACCATAAAGTTTATTATATTTAGCTCTAGGGTTATGCATTTAGTTCTTGGAATTTATAGGATAAAGTTTTAGATTTGTACGGCGACGAAATCACCGTTATATTAATTCTAAAAATACAAATATGTAAGATTAATACAATTTTACGGTTAATTGTGGTTTAGGGTCCATAACATTTAGTCATAGAGTTTATAGGATAGAGTTTTAGATTTTTGGGATTGATTTATACGGTTTTAGGGTTCATACCATGTAGCTCTTAAGGTTTATAGGATAGGATTTTAAATTTTTACTGCGGCGTAGCTGCCGTAATATTTATCTTTATTTTTATATTTTATATAATTTTATTTTAGTGTGTTCTATATCTTATATATTTTGAATTTTAGATGTTTTATTATATTTTTATATTGTTTATAGTTTGTATTTTAGTATTTTTAGATGTTATATTAATATTTTGTACACATAAATTCAAAATTTGCTTATAGGTGAGATTTTTATTTGGTAAGTGCTTATAGGTGAGATGATTAATGGAATAGTTGGGCATTCTCGGGATTGGTGAGAAGGGGCGAGGAGGAGTTCGATTCCGGAATCCATTTTTATTACACATTTTAATTGCATGGGGCCCACCAAGTCGTGGTAAAGGTGTGAGATTGGGTCGTGGGAAAAATCGGGGCTCCTACTTAAATGGGGTGAGCAAATCGAGAAATGCTATAACACATTAAAATCACACTAAAACTGTATTGTGATAATGGGTTGACCAACACAATCATATCATCCAATTACATGTTACAAACACATTTTTAATATGATTTTAGTGTCAAACATTAGTGTGTTATACCAAGCAAATCATCAAAGTGCGATCGTGCGAAAGGATGCTAAATTGGTCATGCACACACAAAAGCGAAAAATGATATAAGACACTAATTAAAATATTCTATTTTTACACTATTGTATAGGTAACAGCATGTGAGTGGGTGACAAAAAAAAGGTGGGTCTTCTACTTACCCAAGCAAACATTTACACCTATGCAATAGTGTAAAAACTATTGCAAAATATTAGTGCAATAGATCATAACTCCACAAAAGCCCACTAGCAAAATATAGCTCACGCCCTCGTGCACACGCAAAATGTACGATGGCATGCTTGGCGCAATACTATTGGTTGGCCCAAACTTGTGGGTCAATCGATTAAAAAATGGTGTTGCGCCACGTGTTCCCGGAATTGGAAAATGATACAACCCATTTTTGGGGAAAATGATATGGAGAAAGAAATTTTGACAAGAAATTTGTACGGAATTTTTAGTAATTGGGTATTTTCGTTGACTTCGAGTTGTTGTAAAAAATCTGTCAATATTTTTAGAATTTTTGCATCAAAATCTTTCAGGAACTAGTCATAAATTTTGATTTTGGCGGCTTTGCGGCCAAAAAAACTAAAACCCTATTAAATAAGTATTTTAAAGGCAATAAACTTAACCCTACTCTTAAACGATGTGTTATGAGTCCTAAAAGTAAAATTTAAGACAGTTTTCTGAAAGATTTCGAAGTAAGAATTCCAAAAATATTGATGCATTTTTTTCAGCGACCTACCGAAAATTTTCTTCAAATTTTTAACAAAATTTTCTTGCTCCATATCATTTTCCGATTTTGGGAGTCCTCATCAACATTGAACTTGATGCACTATGGAGTGTTTGTAAGTTCTTGTGTTTATGCAGAATTAGCTTTTGAGAAAGTCTTATAGAAAAAGAAACTTCCATTAAAAAATTGAAAATTGTTTGCAAAATAAGTTTGTCTATAACAAAAGTCAAAATACAGTGTTTACATATTATTAATTTGAAAGTTACTTTTGAACCATAAATTTAATCAATGACAAAAATATCCATCAGTTTGGGAATATTGAATTGCTTAAAAGGTTAAAAATGTCTTAAATTTAATATTTTAAATATTTACAAAAATATCACCGCCAAAAGCACTTCAAAAGCAACTCTAAAGATGCTTCTGACTTTTAGCATTTTTTGACTTTTCCACCGCAAAAGACAAAAGTCAAACGATAAAAACAAAAAATTGCACACACTCCAAATTGACTTTTCAAATTCCGAAAGTCAAAAGTGAACTTGCAAACACCACTTAATTACGAATCCGCCCTCCAGCCCTGGGAGTAGTCGGGTCGGAGCCCTAATCCCCTGTTCCATCGTATCTGATTTCTGACCCCTAATCTCCAATCCCAACCTCTTGCCTTCGGATAACTGAAGTCTGATAAGAGGAATCCCTTGCAAATATCGTTTCAAACCATGGATATCCTAAAGCAGGAGTTGCTGAAGAAGCGACAACTCCTGGATGAAGACAGGGGTGGGAAAAAATACTTCAAGCGTTCTGAAATTGAGCAGAAACGTCTCCAGCGGCTGCGGGAAGAGGAGAAACGTGAAGCCGAGGCGAAAGCCCTACGCCGTAAGAAGGTCCAGAAAGAGGACAGCAGTAGTAAACCTAGTTCGTCGAACGATCTGAATTCCAATACGGAAGTACCTAAGTCGAAGCCAGAGTCGTCATCCAAATCCCTAGTCGAGGAGAAAAACATTGACGATCTCGATCTCCCGAGGCAAGAGGTGATTCGACGACTCCGCTTTTTGAAGCAACCCGTGACTCTCTTTGGGGAAGATGATGGGGCGAGGCTTGAGCGTTTGAAGTTCGTGCTGAAAGCTGGATTGTTTGAGGTCGACGATAGTGATATGACGGAGGGTCAAACGAATGATTTTTTGCGGGATATTGTTGAGTTGAAGAAGCGGCAGAAGTCTGGAATTGTGAGTGATAGAAAAAGAAAGTCAAAGAATGCTGGAGGAGAGGATAAGGAGGGTGGAGGGGGAGATGAGGATCTCAGTGGGGACGGGGCGTCTTCTGGGGTGGATCATGACAAAGATTTGAAAAGGATGAAGGCCAATTTTGAGGAGTTGTGTGATGAGGACAAGATTCTGGTCTTCTTCAAGAAATTGCTGAATGAATGGAAACAGGAGCTGGATGAGAGGAGTGAGGCAGAGAAGAGGACAGCCAAAGGAAAGTCTATGTTCGCCACTTTTAAACAGTGTGCTCGTTATCTGAATCCACTCTTCAAATTCTGCAGGAAGAAGGTGTGCTCTTCATCTTTGTGTTGATAATATGGGATGCTCCTTAAAGTTCATATTTTTTTTATGTTTCACGCACGTTCTGACTAAAGCTGTCATTTTACGTTTTAAGGACAAAGTGAAATATGATACAGAGAGAAGTGTGACGATTTCAGTCAATATCTGGAATATTATCAGTGATATATTTGTGCTTGTGATTAAAAGCTTATTTGGGGAACAAGTAACCGCACCTTGATGACTAACAATGTGAGTATCTGATTTTAGGTTCTTCCTGATGATATTCGACAAGCGCTTATGCTGGTGGTTAACTGCTGCCGTAGGCGTGACTACTTAGCTGCAATGGATCATTATATCAGGCTTGCTATAGGAAATGCTCCTTGGCCAATTGGTGTTACTATGGTTGGTATTCACGAACGGTCTGCACGTGAAAAGATTTACACCAACAGTGTGGCTCATATCATGAATGATGAGACGACTCGCAAGTATTTGCAATCTGTTAAGCGATTGATGACTTTTGCCCAGCGTTGTTACCCAACAATGCCTTCGAAAGCTGTCGAATTCAACAGCCTGGCAAATGGCAGTGATTTACAATCACTATTAGCAGAGGAGAGGTCATCTGGTGGAAACCAGAATTTTGAGGAGAGACTTCTCTTGATGCCTCCACCGAAGGACGACAAGCATACGGTTGAACATGAAGGTTAAAATGGCCTTATTCATTCTTGACTCTTGAAACTGTAATGAATGATTGATGTTGTGATCTTGATGTCGTATGATAGTCACTTTAAGGTGAAAGGGGCTCAACTTCTAGTTGGAATCTTGTAATATGGGTTTAGGGTTTAGGGTGCAGTGCTGAATTATGGAGAACGATTATGATGAATGTTGGAACTAGTGATTGTTGTATGTTTCATTATTGTTTGAAATATATGGTCCTTTTAGTTTAGAGAAGCGTTCATGCTGTGTCGAGCTATGGCGTTGAAATTTTCAGGAGTTCAGGTAAGAAAATTTCCTAAAAAAGTCTGCCTTGAACTAATGAACTAATTTAGTGTATTCTCTAGTTTAGTGTTTTGCGCTTGCGTAGGTGTGTAAGATGCTTGAAAATTGGTGCTGGTGATGAAGAAGATGGTCGATGGAAATCTCTACCTTAATAATATTGTTGTTTCATCGCATAAAATTGTCAGTCTGGTCCAACGTCTCAGAGCATAAAATTGTCTGGCTTGTCATGTAGCTCATTTCTGTACCTTATTCGTTTTGAACTCATCATTAGATTCATCATGTGACCCGTGTGAAACTAATAGATGAGCTCCTAATAGAATCAAGCTGTATTGGAAGGAAGAGGGATCATGGAAATCCAATCTACAGTGGGAGATTTCAGGTACACAGAAATGCAGCAGATTGTCGGCAAATGGGGTGATTTTATTTGTAAGAACCGATGAACACTTCATATTCCTCGGTTTGAAACCTCAGAGATCAAAAAACAAGAGGGCCAGACTGACCTGAGATTTGGCGGGGAGGATGCTATATGGGAGAACGAGTTGTGGGGGAGTTTCACGAACGATACCGATCATGGAGTCGTACTCCTCATCCCGACGATAAAACTTCTTGCGAAGCACCTCTTCAAACTCAATCTCCTCCTGGGACTTAGGCATTTTCAGAAGCATGCGGGTTACTCTAATTAAAGCATTATCAACCAATTTAAATAGGAATGCGATGCTACAATCAATTACCTTGGGTTCAATGTTTTAATTAGAGTAACCCGCATCCCTATTTAAGTTAAGACACACACGCACAAGAGGCCCGAGCCCAGAGAGAGTGGGCGGTTTTCTAACATGGTATCAAAGCGGGTGGTCTGAGGCCCAAGTTTGTTTTCGGAGGGGAGTCCGGAGTGTTGTACCCATGGGTGGGGGCCCATAGAGGTGTTTGGCCCACTGAGGCCCGAATTTGTTTCCGAATGAGAGTTCGGAGTGTTGTATCCATGGGAGGGGTGTCACGGACACACAAGATGTCTTCTACACTAGAAGACAGAGGTACTAAACAAGACCCTTCTCAGGACAGGTTTGAA